>LPNX010036324.1:563262-617262 GCA_001517045.1 Pseudotsuga menziesii
GGTTCAAGTTGGTTGAGTCCTATTGGGTTACTCGTTGCTACTGTGACTAGGAGTTGTTCCATCCATGTTTATATTTCAAAGAAGAGCAAGGAATCAACAAGGGTTTCCTTGAATTTACATGTGCACAAGTTAAGGTCATAACCTAATGAGTTGACCACCAAATTGATGTATGAGACCCTCTTGACAATGGGATGCTCTTAATGCAATGATTTTACTGCTTAGTCTATGGAGGTGTGTATACCTTATCCTCTCTCATTTGAACCAAAGGCCTCTAAGGAGTAAACATATGTTCTTATCTGTTAGGCCCACTCAAGTTGTATAATCCAAGGTTCTATAATGGTTGCTTGAGGGACCTTCCATGTTCTTTGTTCTTTGGATAGAAATAAGAAATCCATCCTTGTAATACTTTATAGTACCACTTTCTCATGTTTATACACATGCTTATTTAAAAAAGGTAAGATTTGTTTAACAACTAACATCTTCAAGTTTAAATTAATTCTGTAGCATCTTATCTTAATTACTAAATTACAACCATTCCCAATTGTTTTTAGTACATAAAAATCCTCTTATATTTATTGAAGTTTAAGTTTCATGTGATAATGCCCTATCTTAATGACTCACAATAACTTATTTCCATACACAAAAACCCTCCTATGTTTGTTTGGAGTTTAAAAGTAATCTGATAATGCCTCATCACAACCATTAAGTCACAAAAGAGTGATAGCTCCCCGTCTCAATAACTAAATGACAACAAAGTTACAACAAAACCCCTTGTATATATTGAAGTTTAAATATAGTGTGATAACACTTATCTTAACCCCTAAACCACAAGAGACTCAAAACAACTTATTTCCATACATACAAATCCTCCTATATTTTATCACACTCCATCTCAACCACTAAAGCACACCCCATCTCAACCACTAAATCAATACTAAAAGTAATATTCCATATGAACAACTAAATTCCAAGAGAGTTATAACAACACAAGAAAATGTTACACACTACCTATCCATCATGTTACAAACAAGAATTTGTATGGTCCACTAAATTTAGGGTTTGGAAACCAAGTTAGTGTTCACTCCAAACACATATATTTATCATTTAAGGGGAGAAATCTTATCATAACACAATTGTGAAAGGACAAACTTATCATAACTCAATTATGCCTACTATCACTATAGTGGGGACAATTATCAAGGAGTGGGCTAAACTCTAGAAGATTTGCACTTTCTCTGTGTTGGAATTCAACAATGGGGAAATTGTTCAAATTGCTATTTATGTTTGCTGGAATTACAATTTTGATTGTAAGACCCAGGACACCCGAATTATACAATTCCAACAACCAAAAACAGCCATTTCAACAATCTCAGCCAAATTTTGGAAAAAAAATCACCAAAGTTTAGCTTGCAGCTAAACTATCAATGGCTACTGTCCACAATGGGGATTGACAAATCAGTCTTTGAGGTCTAGATTCATTAATGTGTTTCGTGACATTTGAAGAAGATAAGCTCCTGCAAAACATATATCACCTTTTCTCTAGATCAAAAATATAAAACATGTCTTATCAACCATACATCAAGATTTAGCTATATATATTCATTGTGGAAGAAATACAAAGCAATTAACCGAGAGCCGTATGGCTGTGTTCCTTTCTGTCGGAGGACTGCATCACTGAAAAGCGAGCGACAGTAGATACGATAAAGTGAGGTCCCGTGCCTTTTGTTCTCATCTCCATTTTCTACCGTGAGCCCTTCTGTGAAAGCCAGTTCATTGAATTACGACCACAGCATTCTCTTTCATATCGAAAATTGATGCCCATGTTTGTCAAAGCAAAATTGAAGTCCAGATAACTATTATTGCATGCTTGAGTTTCACTTATTCTATTTCTATACCTTTTAATTCCTTTTCGATTGCTATGCTTGACTGTTTGATTTGTACTTAGAATTTATTGGAAAACTAGGTTTCTCATTCGTTATTTAAATGGATAGGTCCGTTTGTCCAATAACCTAAAATAAAATAAAAAAGTAAACTCATTAGATCGGACTAAGGATTGATGGTTATCCGATATCATCTGACAGGTGGACATTGAGTAGACATAAGATTCAGATGGCTATGCTGTAATTTCTATCGTTGAGGTGATTGTTGTCTAACATTGGGAATTGTGAAATTTACTTATGGTTATTCTGCTCTGCTTGCATGTGACTGAATAATGTTATTTAAGAATTCCCACCAGAATCTTTTTATGGGGTTGGACAGTGCAGAGATCAGCTTTCAGGTAGTAGCAGACCTTCAAACTCATTTTACATTCAGTTTTTTGGTTTGTACTAAGTCCCCGAGTCTCTCTGCATCTGTGCTACAATACATGCAAATAGGTCAGTAGGTTTGTAATACTTTTTTGAATTTTATTTAAGATTATTACAATGATTTTTTTTTGCAGATGGCAGATTTGCTTGAAACATTTAAGCGATAAATTCTTCTATAATTTGGGACAGAAAACCTACACTTCAATTTTCCCAACAAGATTTGCCAGGAACACATGATATTTCAAGGTATTTAGAAGTTGTATTTGCCTTCCCCCTTTATCAATGAAATTTTAGTTTTTATTTTAATGCGAATGGCTATTTATGACACATGCAATTAGGTGCCTAAGTGCATGTCATCTGGCACCTACGTGGAGTTAGAATGTTCCATTTAAGTAGATGTTCCACAACCAGAATCAAATTACTTGGAAGTATCACCGCTTTTATATGCATTCCCTTTGATAAGTCCCGAGTGATTTGAAGTAGTATGGCTTTTATATGCATTCCTATTGATATCAGACTCGGAGTGATTTGAAGTGTTATGGCTTTTATATGCATTCCCATTGATATCAGACTCTCTGAGTTATTTGAAGTATTACGGATTTTATACGTATTCACATTAATATAGACTGTAAGTGATGTTTGAATTTTTTTATCACTTCTATTGACTCTCATTTTGGCTATCAAATAAAGACCTTAAGTCTCTTTTTCCATATTTTGGCAGAAGAGTGCTGGTTTACATACAAATCAATTCCAGCAATCCAGAGTAGAAGGATGGATAGCAATGGGCATTCTGGGTCCAACGGATCTCATCGTATCAAGATACAGAGAGGCGATGCACAAGGCATGGATCCCCAAACAATACCACCATTGAGTCCTCAGTGGCCACAGACATTTGCAAAGTCTATGGATATATATTCACGCTCTCCATCCTTGGGTAGGGTCTCTTTGGTAGAAAATTCCAGTTTCCAACACGAAAGCTTGCTTAACTCATCCGAACAATTGCCTGAAGCGAATGCGATGGAGAAGTCAAATACATGTCTAAAGGAACCACTGCTTCCTCAAAAGCAGAGACACTCTCAAGAAGAATATGACGAAAATGAGTATGGGGGAAACCAAGCGACTGATATTGTTGAACATGCAAAGAATGAGAAAACTGATGATGGCAGCACCTTTCTCCGGGCTTCCTTGAACGGCATGAATGTCCTTGCAGGTTGGTACCTGATAATCCTTGTGAGTTATACTGTTGTGCACATGTCCCATGTATGCATTCCATTTTCATTTTTGCTTAATAATCATGTACATGTTCCGAATAGGGATTGCCCCTTTTTATGCACAAGGTGCATTACAAGACGTATGTGAACCACCGCCTGATCAAGCTCTGTAATTTTGTTTGCTTGAAAATGCATAAGATATTTACTCTAATCATGATCTTTATTCAGGGTAAGCCTCAAATGTGATAATTAACTTGGATTTAGTAGCATCTTCCAACCTGTCTAAATGATCTTTTTCGGAGTTTGCGGGCCTGCGTATCAGATTAACATAATCCTTCTTTTAAAACAATGGAGATTGAAATGTACTAGTAGACCTCCAATCCTTATTATAAAGTAGTAAAGCTTTGACATGGCTGCTATTCGAGTTTGTAAAACCCAATCTTCTCTGTGGTGAACCCAATGCTGTAGTATCCTCCGAAGAGGAGAAGATCTTCCAATAACCCCCAATGTAAAACAATGTCAGATACACAGTTATATACTGCATAAATTAGGATAATAATCTACTATATACTAAATTCTTAATCATTGCTCATACACCAAGTCCAACTCTTAGTTAACCTATAGGTGCTCCAACCTTTCTTAACCTTGGCCACAATATAGTCAAGACTATGGTGAATGTGTGAGATTTTATGGTGCAATTTAGTTAATAGATTATTTCATTCTTTGAGTTGATTGGAATTTTGTTGTTATTTCAGGAGTTGGAATTCTGTCTACACCCTATGCACTCTCGGAGGGAGGCTGGCTAGGACTGAGCATTCTATTCCTTTTTGCAGTTGTGTGTTGCTACACGGGGATTCTTCTTAAACGATGTATGGAAGCTCATAAACAAATTTGCAGCTATCCTGACATTGGGCAGGCAGCTTTTGGCCAGAAAGGAAGAATTATTGTATCAATATTCCTCTTTGTTGAGCTTTATGCTGTGGCTGTCGAATTTATCATTTTAGAGGGGGACAATTTGGCCCAGCTTTTTCCTAAGTGGGCCTTAGAATTCGCAGGGATGAGGATCAGCTCACAGCAATCATTCATTCTACTTTCAGCTTTAGTTATTTTACCTACAGTATGGTTACGCAACCTGCGTTTGCTAGCCTATGTCTCAGCTAGCGGTGTTGCTGCATCTGTCTTTATCGTGCTGGCAGTGGCTTGGGTTGGTGTATTTGATGGTGTTGGATTTCACCCACAAGGGCACTTGTTGAATTTGAGTGGATTGCCCACTGCTATTGGTTTGTATGCCTTCTGCTTTTGTGGCCATGCTGTGTTTCCCAACATCTATTCTTCAATGAAAGATCGAAGACAGTTTTCTCAGGCAAGCTCCATTTCCTCTTTCCTTTTGTTGTTGTATCTCCATTATGCTGCTTCTGCGAGATATTTTCTTTTGTTGATACTGTTGTTCTTTATATGTTACTAGGAAATAGTAGACTAACTCTATCAGGATCAATCCACTTTGAAGAATTGAAGGATTCAAGAATGTTGTCTTAAGGCACACTTTCTATAGTCTGATAGGGTTTGAAAAAGATTTTGACTTTGATATTTGTGATTATATATCTGTGGTTGTCATATTGCTTACCTTGCTGAAGTGTGTGTTGGATAAATAATAGTCTTTTCTGGCTGTAGTTTTTGTTTTTTGTCATTATGGAAGGCTGTATATGTCTTTATAGTATTGTGCTGGTGAACTGTAGTTAATAGAGTTTTAGTAAGTGGGTGGTCGTCAATTTAAGAAAACAGGAATTATTGAATTATTAATTGCAATGTATGGGAGGTATTTTGCTAGAAATCTGGGTAGGAGAACAGTGAATTTAGACATGTCAGATTCTAGTATTGCATATTTTGATTCTCAAAATGAAAAGCAAGTATAGTATTTTTTTGTGTGAAAAGAAAAGATTAACTCTATCATATCATAATGTGTGTGGCAGGTGCTGATTCTGTGCTTTGTGGTTTGCACATTGATTTATGGGAGCATTGCTGTGATGGGATATATGATGTTTGGCAATAAATTGGAATCCCAAGTAACATTGAACCTCCCACGAACACTGGTAGCCTCGAAAGTGGCAATCTATATAACATTGATAAATCCCTTTGCAAAATTTTCTTTGACAATTACTCCTTTGGCCACAGCCTTGGAAGAGTTGCTTCCTCCATCAAGTAAATGGCTCGTATTGTGGGGCACCGGCATCAGGACCTTGCTGGTTATCAGTACAGTGGCTGTGGCATTTGCGGTACCATTTTTTGGTTATCTAATGGCTCTGATAGGCTCTTTACTAAGCTGTTCAGTTTCCATTATCCTTCCATCCATCTGCTATTTGAAACTATTTGGGACAAGCATATCCAAGCATGAGATGTCACTCATCTTTATAATCTTAATTCTGGGAATTGTAACAGGAATTGTAGGAACTTATTCTTCTCTGCAGAACATTGCAGATGCTATCTAATATAATTAATTTTTCTACTGTCAGAATACAACCTGTAAACCTTGACTTTGAAATATGATTGATTGGCCTTTCACAGGACAGTCTTTTTGGCCATGAAAATGTATTAAACTTTTTCTACATAGCTCTAAGTGTCTAACTTATTTATTTTTGAAGGTTTGCGTTCCTGCTTGGCATACGATATTTTTATGGTAGGCTATTCCAATATGATGGGATATTTTGGTGGGTTAGTGCAGTGGGTGTGATGTTTTCATGTTACTTCAAATCCGTAAATGAAACATCTGTGCCTGAAGATGGTCCAGGCATAAGACTGTTGTGCATCAAAATGACTACTGTAAGAGACTTGCATTGGATGGAACATAACATCTATGACCAAGTTAAAATGGATTTATGTGTCCTGTTTATTTTGTTGGTAAATTAGCGCAACATAAAGGAGATCGATAAACTAGATTGGGAAGCAATGCAATTCTGAAATGAGCCTGTGGTGTTTGTGTCAACGGCACCAAATGTATGTTGTGATCGAGTTCTATCCCTGTACACTTCATCTTGATCGGTCGGAGATAAGTGGTTGAAATTAGGGTGTCAAGTTTTAGAATTGCATGCCTGGATTTGTTGCTCTACTACTACCGTAATTTTACATCAATAGCTTTTTGCTCTACTAATACTGTAATTTTATATCAATAGGTGTCGATGATAGGTGCCAAACTAGTATGGATACAGTTTAAGTTTTTAACTAGTTTGTATACAGTTCAATGGTTGGGACTAGTTCAAAATACTGCTCAGATCAAACAAAGATGATTACCAATGTATTACAGGTGCCAAACTAGTATGTATACAGTTTAACATGGTTAGGAACTAAGTTCAAAGCTCTACGAGTCTACACAGATTAAACAAAAGTGATATCAAATGTATTACAGGTACCAGTATAGATAGAGTTTTAGTGCTGGAATGGATACAGTTTAACATGAGTGATCGCACATGTATTACAGGTGCTGGTATGGTGATGCAGACAACCCAAGTCTGCTGCAACTCTTTATGCTCAGATCTGTTTTAGTGCAGATACACACTCTGTTTCTAGCTTAATGAAACAAAATAGTAGCTAACAAGAACATTCCTCTCAGGAAATACAACCCAGAAGCATAAACAATCCCTTAGCTCAAATTCTAGTAGAATAATTACTCAACAAGAAGCTCAATTTCCAACCAAAGAATTACTCAACAAGAAACACCAATCTACAGCAGATAACTTACAATCCTACAGAAAATCTCTGATCTCTCTATTGGAATCAAACAACTACAACATTACATCCACAAGGCAATTCAGGCCTGATGGCACCGAAACAACTAACGGCACACATGCCACATGATTGGTGTTCAGTCAAGGTACCGTGCACTTGGCATGCACTGCTCCTCTGAGCGTATCTGCCATGAAACTCTAAGCATCTCTACCCCCTTCCTGAGAATATTCTTCCCCTATTTATCACCGAACATGTCCGTTTAATTCTCAACAAGGACCATGTAATGTTCAACAGAATTCTTGAAATTCCTCCTCTAACCCTGTGCAGTTGACAACAAGCAGATTAGAAGTAGCCATGTATTGGTGACCACTGATAGCTGAATCAAGGAACTCTGCACGTTTTGGAGTACAATGTGTCTCCAATACATGTGCTCCTGCATCATACTCCCCATGTTTAAAAAATTATGAACCTCCTAGTTCATTGCCATTCAGTCATCTATCTTCTCCACCAATCCAAAGCATGACTCAGTCTGCACACTGCCACATTCCTTTATTTGAAATTTCCACATCCAGTCCCTTTATCTCTCTAGTCCTTTTCCAGAACTCCTTAACTCATCCATCAATTATAACTCTGAGGAATTGAACCTCATCGTGTGAAGTTAAAACCTCACATTGATCACAGTTGCAATTTCTGCTACAAGTTTCAATGTTAGCAACATCATCACCATAAAGTACTCCTTTGCTTCCTCATTACGATCAGCCACATTTACTACAATGTATGTAGGCATAAACATTTGATGAATAATACCACTCTTGAATGGAATCATTCTTCGTTCAATCATAGCAATAATAGCTCCCTTTGCTGCAATTTCTCTTTGAACAACAAGATTCAACTCATCTGCGTTGGTAACGAATGTTTTTGGTGATTGCTAGCACCACTCAGTAATGGGTATGCTATCATATGCTCTACAATAAGAATTTCATTGGCAGACTTCATGGGGAGATTCACATTCCTCTCTCCTCCTTTCTTGTCATTTCTATCTTCATGGAATAAGGGAGTAAACATTACTGCAACAGTATCCAAGCCTAAGTCAACCCATTGATGTTTATGCATACAATCTGTTGCATGCTCATCCTTCTTGAATTTCTCTGCCTCACCATATCTTGTGGGAGTATTTTCTTCATCTATTTCCGAGTTCACCGATTCTTCAGGCTTGCAAACAAATGGAGCCTCTCCTTCCTCCTCACATTTATTTCCACACTCCATAGGAGCAATCATTACTATAACATGCGACTCCATCAAAGCTTCATGAGACGCAATCAATTGCGTCCTTGTCATCTTCTTCACACTGCACCAATGTTACCACACTTTTTTATGAGGTGTAAGTAGCAACATGCTCCTCCACAGATTCTTCATGAACACACTCGGTAGCATGCTTATCCGCTCCCATTTCCGACTTTTCCTCTACTACCACTTCACACTTTTCTTCAAGGGAAACACCCTCTTTTGGGTAGTAGTGAACTTCTTGTGCTTCTTTATATTCTTCTTCAACTGAGACCTCTTTTTCTATTTTCTCCCTTTCACGTCTTTCTTTTGCTTCTTATTCCTTTATCCTTCTCCTTATGGCTCGGATTTCAACAGCTCACTCTCTCTAAAGCTGTTCTCTATATGGCTTCTGTAGCCAATACATTAACCACACATAATAATAATGCACCTCTGTGCAATCTGTTACTCCTCCGAGCACACTTAATTCTTCTCTCAAACTGATTTTTTATGCACCTCTGTGCAATCTGTTACTCCTCCGAGCACACTTAATTCTTTTCTCAAACTGATTTTTCATTTCACCAGCTAAATCTCTAGCTGCCTTCCCTGTAAAAATAGCTCTCCTTTTTGCAGACACCTCAAATTGCTACAAATATAGATCTGGACTAACCTCATGGAATGTTGACTCAATGGCTGCCCAGACTAGAAACAACTCTCGTTGCATTGTTCTTCCAGCGATCCTCACTCTCATTATGGCTTCCACCAGCCAATTGATAAGCACTGTGGTGTTTTCTGATGCTCTTCTGAGCAACACAATGGTTCTCCTCCTTGAACCAAATCTTTACAACAACATGTAAGTTCTCTCCACGATACTTTTCCCAATGTCTTTGGTTGATTCCTTCTTATTTTTCTTCACCATCTTTAATCTGTGCAAGATAACACAATAGAACAGACTAATTTCTTTTTGACTCCTAGGGATCAATTTGCTCTGATACCAAAATGACGCAGAAAACCCATTTATGCTCAGATCTGTTTTATTGCAAATATGCACTCTGTTTCCAGCTTAATGAATCAAAATAACAACTAACAAGAACATTCCTCTTAAGAGATACAACCCAGAAGCATAGACAATCCCTTAACTCAATTCTAGCAGAATAATTACTCAACAAGAAGGCCAATTTCCAACCGAAGAATTAATCAAGAAGAAACACCAATCTACCTCTATTGGAATCAAACAACTACACCATTACATCATTACATCACAAGGAAACTTAGTCCTGGTGACACCTAGACAACTAATGGCACACATGTCATATGATTGGTGTTCAGCTAGGTTGCCAGGAAACTTGGGTACGGGTATGGGTACACCATTTTTTGAAAAAGAATACTTGGGTACGTCAGGGTACTCTATATATATATATGTCATAGTCACATCATACATGCATATAGGTTTCTTCATAAATTATGAATCATGATTCATAATTATAAATTCGATGATTATTTGAACAATGAACATTCAAATTGAAAATTTGAAACATTAAATTTGATAAATCATAAACTCAGTAGATATCAATTGGAAAACTGGAAGTTACATAAAATTTGATAAATCATTATACCAGGCCTCTGTAACAGACAATCAAACTCAGACATGAAGGTGTACTCGAAATCTTATTTTAAACACCTATTTGTACTACTGTTACAGGCAATAAAAAATTGCAAATTGCCATTGATGTGAGAGTATTTCTCAGTATTAAAGACATGTATATTTTTTATGTCCACATTCGATAGTCAAATTATATTCCATGAGTGCTGAACACAAAACCATAAAACATTCATTGTAAATTAATGTAAAATCGATATACCAGATTTGGACTATATTCATTGGGATTTGAACAGTATTTCAAAGTGTTTGACATAAGTCTTGAACCAGACTCCAAAGGTAGTTAGCAAAAAATTAGTTCAAATTTGATGGGGTCATTACATTTTCCCCAATGGTTGCATTTTATTTGGTCATACCCTTGGAGTAACCAAATATGCGGTACGAACTACCCAAACATGGAGTACGGCGTAACATTTTGCCTATAAGTACCCCTTTTTTTATAATGAAGTCTCAGGTACATAGACCCAATATAGGATACGGCAGGAGACGTACCCTATGAGTACCAAAGTACCCAGTACGAGTACACAGTACAGAATCACAGATACGGGTACTCTGGCTACATAGGTGTTCAGTCAAGGTACAATACTCTTGGCATACACTGCTCCTTTGAGCTTATCTGTCATGAAAGTCCGAGTGTCTCTACCCCCTTCCCGAGATTCGGCTTCCCCTATTTATCACCAAACATGTCTGTTTAAAGGCTTAACAAGGACCATGTAATGTTCAACAGAATTTCTGAAATCGCTCATCTAACTCTGTTCAGTTGATAGAAGCAAACTAGAAGTAGCCATGTATTGGTCGCCATTGACAGTTGAATCAATGAACTCTGCACATGTTGGAGTACAATGCGTCTCCAACACGTGTGCCCCTACATCATATGGATACACTTTAACATGGCTGGGGACTATACCGATGAAACAAAAGTTATTACCTCTGTATTCTGTATTATATTGCTGGATCGGTAGAGAGTTATGAATCTAATATCTCATATAATGGTACAGATTCACTTTAACAGGAGTCATTTCAATTTTCAATTTTCCACTGGTTCCAACTTTTGACAATACTTCTACCAATTCTTGTGTACAGTCCAATCAACATTTTCAATGAATAAAGTTATAAATTGTCAATAAGAAGTTTGTGAATAGTGGAGAGTTGTAAATTTCACTATTTTCACCAGGTTTTAAATCTATGCGATGCTATGTTGTGATAAGGCTAGAAAAATAGATGCGCCTCTGGAGTGGAACCTCCTCAAATAAATAAAGTTATAAACTGATTGATCCATTGGTCAAATCAACATTTTCTATTAATAAACTCTTTGATTATACCTGATTAAATTCGGTGTGGAATTTGGAGCTTGCTTAGTATTTTGAGTTCCAAGATATAGGTTGATATGGTTATTATAAATATGCATTTTCAAAGGTAAAGTATCTCACCGCTATTGCATACGAAACACGACTCTTTTGAACAAGACAAATAATTTGCGCAGTCATCAAGAACATCTCCTTTGACGTTTGAATTTAACACGCGAAGGCACAGCATTTAATGTTATAAATTTTTTTATAACTTTTGGCCGTTGTCGATTGGGAGGATCTCAAGAAATGGATAGGTATAGAAAAATATGCAAATCTTGATATAAAATTTGTTTGGACCTTCGAAAAACGTGATCTCATGTTTAAGCTTTTGTCGGAACAAAGGGGCGTGCATGTAACAAGTTAAATAGTTGGCAGCTTTTTCTTGAAGATGCCAAAGAGTAGGCAAGTTGGGTCCAATAAGGAAGCATCCAAGAAATTAATATACGAATCAAGAAATGAATATTCATTGGGAATCAAGAAATGAATATTCAATGGGAAGAGTACGAGAAACGAATATTTTCAAATCAAACGTGGTTAAAAGTAGAGGGAATATTTTTAATGGATCTTCAATGGGCTTTGGGAAGCAGGGGAGAAACAAATCAAACGTGGTTAAAAGGAGAGGGAATATTTTTAATGGATCTTCAATGGGCTTTGGGAAGCAGGGGAGAAATAAGTATTTTATATAAACGTGATCAAACTTAAAAGTAATTTTTTTTATAAACATTATTTTTTGGAGCTGTTTAATTATGTTATTTTTTGACTTTTTAGTTGAATTTATGTAGGAATTTAGTAAACTTAATTTACAAATTTATGTTGTTTGTTAAAGGATTTTAAACTCAAAAATGAAATCAGGTGATAAGAAAACCCCCAACACCCATTCTATAAAATCTAGCAATGTTTTTGAAAGTTTTGAACATTCCTGGCAAAAAATTTAATCAAAACCAGCCGAAACCGTGGTAAAAAAAATCCCTTTTTAGACAACTCGTTATTTTTTTCTTTTACCATAATAAAACGGTTAGTTTTCGGATTTTTAGTTCGATGGGATCAGAGTTTCAATTGAATTGTTCTTTGCACGATTATAAAGTACCTTTAATTTATATAATTATAAAGTACTTTAAGGGAGGGATCAGAGTTTCAATTGAATTGTTCTTTGCACGATTATAAAGTACCTTTAATTTATATAATTATAAAGTACTTTAAGGGAGGTTATTTTAAACTATGAAGAAGGGTGTCGAAAAGGCTCTTTTAAAATGAGTAGGATTTTTATGTTAACGACAAATCAAAATTTAGATTTTTTTTAAAATTTCAGTTATTTTATTTTATATAGCATTATTAGGAGTTGAAATTTTACTATAACGGTGTAATAAGAATATTTAAAGGTATTGAATTTATTTATGCATTTAAAAATATAATTTAATTAAATGATAATTTAATAACTCTTAGACTACTTCATTTCATATATATAGTGAAGTTTGAGTTTAGATAACTTTATAAAATTTAAAATAAAATTGAGTAAATATAAAACATTTAATAATTCATAATTTTGAAATGAAATTTAATATTTCTTATTTCATTCTTTAATAATGATTTAAGAAGAAGAATGAAGTGAGAGCAAAGATGATCATGGATGTTATAAACGGTCATTTGATCTCTCATATATCACAACTGCCTGGTTAGTGTTTACTAGAGCGAGAACATTAACATGAATATGATATTGCACAATATGCTCATATATGTTGAGATGACTAGATCAGACACTATGACTCGTTACTTGATGAAGGTTACACAAATACATGAACTTGTAGCAATTGGAAATAAGGTTAAAGAGAAGGAGCCAACAACATGGCACTGAATGGGTTAACAACTCAATGGGAAACATTTATCCAGAGTGTTTATGCTTGGGAAAACCTTCCCTCTTGGGAAAGAATGTGGGATGACTATATCCAAGAGAAAACTCAGATGGATTCCAAAGCCATCAGGTAGGGATGTGACAATGACGATGCCCTAATTGGTCAAACAAAGAAGGGAATAGGAAAAGGGCCTAGCAAGGGTAAGGTAAAGAATTAGGAGTTGGCCTCCCAACCAACGAAGGACTTGAGTAAAATCAAGTGCTTCATATGTCATAAGAATGACCATTATGCATCACAGTATCCAATGAAGAAGAAGGGTAATGGGAAACAACCACAACATTAAATAACAACCTTAACTGAAACTCAAATGAATTGGGTTTTCCTCTAAATTCAAGGACTTCTCGATGGTATCTGGCCTCTCTTTTAACACAATTCCAAAGAATGTGTGGTAAGCGAATAGTGGAGCATCAAGGAATATGGAATTGGCCCATGAACTATTTTCAATTCTAAAAGAGTATGTCTCTGGAGTTCAGGTCTTTGGAGTAGGTCTATTGTTAGGAGAACTTGATGTTTCGCTCAGACATTAAGGGATGCCCAAGAGTATGTTGAGTCTCCTAGGAGAAAATTTCCTAATTGCTTGACATTGATGAGCAACATCATAGACTTAGAGCCTTTTGGTTTTTCGTAAAGAAGTAAACCAACAGGTATGGAAGGATTCCATTGTGGAGGAGTACACCTCCATTATGAAGAATGATGTTTGGGACATTGTGCTTAGATCGGAGAAAAAATCAGTAGTCACTTCCAAATGGATCTAAAAGATCAATCATGTAGAATATGGTAGTATAGAGAAGTACAAAACAATATTTGTGGCGATAGGGTTCTCCCAGAAAGAGGGAGTGGATTACGAGGATACTTTTGCTCTAGTTTCTAGGTACACTTCCATTAGAGAAATGATGTCTTTAGTCTCTAGTATGGGATGGAGTATACATAAGATGGATTTGAAGACAACCTTCCTCAATGGGATAATTAAGGAAGAATTCATCTGTTTGTAGGCTTAAGAAATCCATTTATGGACTCAAGCAAGAGCCAAGAGCATGGTATTCCAAGATCAATGGATATTTGTTGAGTATGGCTTCACCAAAAGTGAAACAGATCCTAATTTATATTTCACACTTGTTGGTGTTGATATGCTTATTTTGGTGTTGTATGTAGATTATTTGTTTCTTACAAGTGCACATAATGTTATTGTGGGGTGCAAATTAGCAAACATGGTAGCTAAGTTCAAGATAAAGGACATCGACATGATGCATTACTTCTTGGGTTTAGAGGTTTGGAAAAAACTAAGGGAGGTATTCCTTGGGCAATGTAAGTATGCAATTGAAACCATGAAGATATTTCAAATGGAGGATTGCAAACCTATGGCCACACTCATGATCCCCAATCCAAAGAAGGTGACAATGTAAGATTAAGATATGGTGGATCCCATGTTCTACATGCAACTGATAGGTTCCTTGATGTATAAGGTTAACACTAGACCAGATATATGTTTTGCAATGAACACCTTGAGCTAGTTCATGGTGGAGTTTAGGTGGGAGCGTTGGGTAGCAACAAAGCATGTGCTCAAATAATTGAGTTGCACAATGGATTATGGCTAAGATATCTTGGATATGGTGAGTTGAAGATGCAAGGGTATACAGGCTCAAATTGGGAAGGAAGTGCATCAGGAAAGAAAAACACCTTAGGGTGTTGTTTCAACTTGGGAGCAGTGATGATATCCTGGTCCATCCAAAAGTAGACTTTCGTTGCACTCAACTCAGTAGAGCTTGAGTATATTGAAATAAGTACAACTAGTATTGAGGCCATCTAGCTTCACAAGTTTCTTACATAGTTGGAGTTGTATCAAACTCTATAAGAATTTAGATTTTTATGATATGTCCAAGAAAATTGAGATCATATATCACTTCATTCTAGATAGGATTCAGAAGGGAGTTGCAAAACTCCAATGTATTCCCACATATGAGTAGATTGCTAATATTTTGACCAAGCCCTTAGCAAAAGGGAAGTTTTGAATATTCTGAGATATACTTGGATTGGTGTAGAATTCCTTCCTCGCTAAGAGGGAGTGTTGAAAAATGTAGCTAGAGTAGGAGATTCTTGCACATGTACTTAGGTGTGAATGTGTGAACAGAAGTATGAGACAACTTCTTAGTTGCCACTTAGTAAAAGTGAAAGTCTAAATTCCTTTGATCTCCTTGTCTTAGAAATCTAAATGAAATGTTCGATAGATTCTAGAATATCAACGAGTTATATTTGATATAATATTAGTCATACACCTCATGGTTGAGATACAATATTTTCCAGGATTAAGGAGATCAATTGAGGCTAGTTGCTAGAATCAAGGAAGTTGGTTGCTAGAATTAAGGAGTTGGTTTCTAGACTCTAAAACGTTGGTTTCTAGAATTGAGGATATTAGTTATCTCCCTCAAAGCATAAATAGGACAAGATGAGAGGAGTTATGGAGTAAGGAACACAACAAGGAATTTTTGTAAGGCACACACCAAGAAAGTTGTGTGCACACAAAAGGAATCCAAGGAAGGGGGAACATAGAAAATAGGAAGAGGATCAACATGCAAGGTGGAAGACTGCAAGGATAGTACCATTCAATATTGTACAAGGTACATCAACTTCTCAAATTTATGTGTAGGCGTATTGTTTCCTTTCAACAAGATGTGAACCTTAGGTTGAGGTGTGCTCGCAAATTTTTGAAGGAATAAAAGATGATAAGAAAGACATAATTCGTGCGTATTATGTTTATTATTTTGTTGTTCATTTCAGTTATATGTGTGATATGGTTGCATGTCCAAAAAAGTGTATTTATGTTGTTAAACAAGTTTAGATTAGATTTATTTAATTAAAGAGAAAAATAGGACAAAAATCACATAGGGCCTAAAAATTTACAACGAAGGCCTTCAGTGCATCGATTATAGAGGAGATGGCCAATGGTTCTACTCTTAAAGAGAGGACAACTAGGGAACATCCCCTTAAAGGAATATCTATTGTTGTAAAATTAGATCACAAAAGGATGGATTCAACACTAAAGACAAATAGGGAATAAGTATTGGGCATGGAGAATGGTACCCAAATGGTCTCTTTCTCTCCACTATTATTGGCTAATCAATCCAATCGAAAAGTGAAAGTGTATTAGGGAAAAAATGAGTGGTGAAAATGGTTCTAGGACATAATATTGGTTTTGGGTTCTCTTACTTGGGTTTCCATTAGAGATCTGATCTAGTCTATCTCTACAATCCATCACTCAGATAAGCTAAGGAATTTCAAAGCTTTGGACAATCCGAGTTTAGTCAGAGAAGTTAAAAAGGTGGAAAAGGGGTTGTACTTGAATTAGAATTAAGCAAGGTTCTTTGG
The DNA here is from genome assembly GCA_001517045.1 of Pseudotsuga menziesii. Classification (NCBI taxonomy): domain Eukaryota; kingdom Viridiplantae; phylum Streptophyta; class Pinopsida; order Pinales; family Pinaceae; genus Pseudotsuga; species Pseudotsuga menziesii. The sequence goes on from LPNX010036324.1 coordinate 580,045, forward strand.
ATAGAGGTGGCTATTGAATGGAAGCATAGCTCCTTTATTTAAGTGCTAGATTATTGGAATGTGCCTTTTCGTTGCGTTGCGTTTTAGGAGGTGGATCATCTTCGAAGGGAGTGTCCAATGCAGAGAGCTAGCCTCAGTCTCAGAAGAATTGGTTTAGGAAGAAAATGCATGAAGTGGGGATTGGGACTGATAACAACATGTTTCCTCAAAGGGTGAAGGATTGGAAGGGGATGGTTAGGACCTAATTTTTTCGGCAAGAAGGGGTCTCCACACATAAACACGTAGCAACAAGAGTAAAAATAAATGTAAGCAGAAGTGCAAGATAATTCACACACTCCTTCCCCTTTCTTCAAGGAAATATTTTTCATTTCTTTTGTTACTAGACCCTATGTTACTAGTATGAAACACCAAAATGTCTCTCTTGAGGGGTTTGGGGAGGGCTCCTCGATGTTTTCTTCTTTGGTTGAAGAGTTCAACACCTCAAACTCAAAATATTCCCCACTCTTTTGGTTCAACCTATCCATCTTCCCTAAAACACAAGGACCCATCTCCCTTGAGATATTAGTTGTGATCTCATAAACCCTTGGGGAAAGAGGATTATGGAATAGTGGAAGGTGGTTTAACTCCTTTATTGGAGCCTCTTTTGTGTATAGGTCATAAATCCTATTTGTTGAAAACCAAACAAAAGGATATTAAGGAAGTGTTGTATGGGGGGAAACAACTTACCATTTTTAAGGTGCATATAGCAAGAAATCCATTAATAGCAATTCTGCCATGATTGTTCTATCACTAAATATGAGAGGGGTAAGGGGTTCCCACAAGCAATGATCCCTTAAGAGATTTTTTAATTTGTATAAGCCTGATACTATACTTCTCGGGAGGTGTTCCATCATATCCAAAGAAATAAAATCCTTGGCGCCTTTGTTTCCAAATTTGAACTTTTGTACCCTCGATGCAGTGGGTTTGTCGAGGGGATTGGTAACAAATTGGAATCAATATTTTAATGTTATGAACACTTCCCTTCTTGATGTAGGTATTGAGTTGGAATGGGTTTCAAAAGAACAGGATAAGATCCTCACTATCATCGATATTTATGGTCCTTAAGTGGATTGAAAACAATTTTGGGAAGTGCTCGAGGAGTAGAGGGATTTATCGGAGGTGAATGTCATCCAATGGTGTGATTTAAACCTAACCAAATATCCATGAGAAGTGTTGGGTGATTCTTCCAAGAAGAATCCACTTGTAAAATATTTTCTCCATATTTGTAAGAAGTTAAATCTTGTGATATTGAACTTGTCTAAAGTTTTCGACATGGAGAAATGGTCAAAGTTGTTTTGAGGAGATGTCCAAATTCTTTGACAATTTATTGTTGGAGAAAAGGATTGTGGAAGGGATCGATAGGAATAGATTGTGGATGGGAGTGGGAGGTTCGTTTGACCACTATCCCATCCTTCTTCAATTGGATAAAGACGACAAAAAATATCCAGGAGCTTATAAGTTCAATCATGCATGGTTGGGAGATGAGGATTTTTGGAGGACCATCTATATTAATTAGAATTTATTTGATCCAAAGGAAGGTTCCTTTGCTATGGATAAATATATCTTAAATATAAAGTGGTTAAATAGTCTTTTGGTGGATTGGGTTAAAAAGAAAATGGCTGTTGTTCAAGCTGATATTTGGAGGGTCAAAGCAGACCTAGAACACATGTTTTCATAGAATTGGGATGGTATTTACTCCTAGAGTGAACTGCAAGAAATAAAAGATTTAGAGGAACAAAAAAAAGACTTATGGATATGGAAGAAACCACTTGGAAACTAAAAATCCGAGGCATTTGGATCAAGGAAGGGAACAACAATAAAGATTTTTTTCCATAGGTTTTCCTTGAATAGAATGGTTAACATTATATGGGAACTAGAAGAAATAGATTGTATAAAACAAAATAAGTTTGAGGCATTGATAGAAACAACAGAGGCTCATTTTAAAGTGATTTTTAATTAATCAAAAGAGTCACATATTAATAAAAAATTTAGGTTTATGAGGCTCTTTCCTAGATTTCTTGATTAGGATATAAATGAGAAAATGAAATCCCAGTTACGAAGACATATTTAAGAGAGGTAATGGAAGTTTTTAAAAAATACAAAAGTTCAAGATTAAATTGTCGGACTAACAAATTTTAGATTAACTTTTATGACTTATTGGAGGATGAAATTCTTAAGTTGGTCAAGGAGTCAAGGGATTTATACAGGTTCTCGAGAGCCATCAATGAAACATTTATAGCTCTAATTCGCTAGAAATCAAATCTACATTCCTTTGGGGATTTTAATCCCATCTTATTGTGCATTCTCATTTATATGGTGATAATAAAAATTATTGCCATTTGGATTAAAGGGATCCTCTCTACTTTAATTTCCAAAGAGAAATCTAGTTTCTTGTTTAACAGACAAATCCTAGATGTTGTAGGATCTACCTAATAGGTTATTCATTCTATCAAGATAAAAAAACTATTGGCATCAATCATGAAAATTGATTTGGAAAAAGATTATGACAAAGTGGAATGTATGTTTCTCAAGTTGGTGTATCTCCATGTTTGTTTAAGTTTGGAAGTGGTCAATTGGATCATGGGGTGTGTTTCATCATCTTCCTTTGGGGTCCTTATCAATGGATCCCCCTCCATTTTTTTAAGCCTCAAGAGGTTTGAGGAAATGATTCCCACTATCCCATTTCCTATTCTTATTGGAGGTAGAAATATTGAGTATATCGACTCTAGTAGCTAAGTAAGATGGTTCAATCAAAGGTGTTTAAATAGTGGAAGAAATCATACTAATTCATCTATTTTTTGTGGATGATATTCTAATTTTTGGTGATGGTATAGTTAGGGAATGGAGGAATTACAAAAGATACTGAATGTGTTGTTAACACTGGAAAATCACCAGAGGTTGTGAAGGCTATTCCCAGGTAACAACAAAAGCCACTTTTAAAGAGAAAACTGGCTTCTTTCTCTTCTGAAAGGGATCTCTCATAGAATATTAATAAGGCCATATATGTATAAGAAGAATTGTTTGTAATTGATAAAATTGGTTGAAACAGAAAACATGACCATTGGGCTATGGAGTCAAGATATGGAATATAGATGAACAAAACTTATGCATGGAAATTTTAACAGAGGCAAGGTAGCTACTCAGTCACAGTCAAATTTTGATTATCTGGTGGAAAAGGAAGAACATGAACAGACCATTAACACAGAGCATTATAAAAAATGAATTATGTATCAACTTTAGAAGAAAGATTTGGTGAATATTTGAAAAAAATAGTTAGAGCATAGTAATATGAATTCTAAGATGTTATACACTCATTTCAGACATAAAGGAATACATAATGGAAAATAAACTGGAAAACATTCACATGAGAAAAGAAAGTACAAGCTGTAACATGGAATAACAAAGGAATCTTTGCCAAACTCCAATTCTGGCTCTGTAATTTTATTAAAGGAATACTTGAAATACACAGATTCTCAAAATCTCATGGGTTCCAACCCTTTCTTAATCAAAACTTTGAATACTTATACATTAATCCTTGAGCTGAACAATAACCTAACTGTCTAACGGTTTAAACCATTTATTACATGTGTCAAAGTGCTTGCCTATTACAAAGCAACTCTGAGATAACAAACTTCTTAACTAAATGAAATTAAAATAACATTTTATCCTTAAATTTGTTCTTTGCTAAAATTCCTTTATGTTGTCTCGCTTGATATCTTCATGGTTGTAATTTTATTTATTTGACCCAAATTGCTGAACTATTCTCCACTGTTCCAGCTTAGGCAACTCCGCAACAACCATTTCATGTGCTAGAACTCTGAGGTCCATGTAGGTGTTTTTATAATTCTTTATGTTTCATAAGCATGATGCACCTCCTATAATCTACACCATAGATTTTCTCTTCTTCAAAATCTAAGCCGTCTGTGTGCAAGATCTCAACACCAATACTCAAGACTAACATCCTGTACAACTCGATTCGACGGAATCAACACTAGCCCTTGATCTGTAATATGCCTTCATCGGAACCGTCCAAATATGGGAACTTTAACATTCCATAAATCATTTTAGAACTGATTGATCGAGCAACTCTCATTTGCGGAATGCACCGTATCCATCGATCGTAACCCGAGTGCTATTGGAACTGTCAATCAACGTGGCCCCTACCACTTTCCACGGATTCAAAATAGAAATTTCTCTGCACTAGTTCAATCCGTGGAATTACTCCTGACCATAGATCTACCTTCGCTTTCATCCTGTCCATTCAATTTTTCCACTTGTTAACTCATTCCACGAATTGTAAAGCTTCTTTTATCCTTGTATCTCCAATCCCCGGAATGCTTCTCTGCCATTAATCTGCAGTGTTTTAAATATGGGCCCTTGATATTTAACCCCTTTTATCTCCATTCCGCATATGGGATAACTTCAATTTCTTCCCCATGTTTCATCGGCAGAACGATCTATTAGCATAGATCAAACCCCTCTTTTCATCCAACGTTCCATAATGAAAGAATATGATCACCCATTAACCTAAGGAGCACTTTGACCATATTTCTAATCATATGAGCATTTTCAAACCTCTTAATAAAACAATCCACAATTTTCAATATAGTGATAACAAATGGCTCCACTAGGGATTCTATCCTCCCTGCGAGGTAGCAAAGAACCCCATAGACCAGTTGCCGATCCATTGTCAATCTAATTTTGTAACATCCCCGACCCTCTGACTGGTGAAGAGGACGCTACCATACCACTAAACATCCAGGCAAACCACCCCATGAACATGGACATACATAAAACCGAAATGCTTGAAAACATAAAGCATGCTAAGATGCATAATTATTCAACATACAACAGAAGCAAATCATACATGCAAGCATTCAACATGTTCATAATAATTCATTAGACATCAAATATAATTGCAGAGATGAAATAGATGAGAAGGCTTATCTTTGAATGAAGAACTTGTCCCACAACCAGCTATGTCGCTGCAACGTTCCACCCAACCATAGGCCAGCGTGCTCCTTAATCTCTCAGCAACGTTGCCACCCTTGAACTGGGCATGATTCCCCAAGGACTAAGGAAAAATTAGGCTTACACATAGCCAAGAATACACAAATCAGCCAAGTCAACACAGTAGGGTTTATCAGGCTATCAAGGAGCTGGGAAGAGCTGAATGCTAAACTGGTGAGCTCATTGAAGAGCTAAGGACTCCTACACCAGAACTAGACCGACTTCTAGGACACCCACACACACCCAACACCCCCTTGGGCCCTGACCCCCCCTTTCCAGTGCTATTCCAAGGCTGTGGAGAAGAAAGACAACCCTATAGCTCTGTCTGTGTGGCTCCCAAACACCCCAAGTTTATCAAGCAAACTAAGAATTCATCCCACTCCAACACAGTTCAAAGAACGACCACTACATACACGCAGCAAAACAAGGTATTCACATCTTGACAAGAAAAATCGATCATTGAGTCGTTCTTGGCCCTATCGTGGCCAAAACAACTCCCTAATAACCTACAACAACTCCAAGACATAATGGGAACTGCAGCCACTGAAAAACATGGGGAGGACAATGACCCCTGTCTCAACAATGAAGCACGGGAAATGCACAACCCGAAAATGGAAGAAGAAATCAGACTCTCATAAGCATCCAAAAATCATGGAAAGAACAACAACAAGCCAAATCGTGGATTAAACCAACAACAAGATAGAATTGTGGATGAAAACCACAGGGATTTCACATACACAGCAGAAATCGTGCCCTTGAGGCCGCTCTTCCAGCTCGTTGCATGAACAAAAACCAAAGGAGAACCCCGACCGGTGCGTGAGGAAAAACAATGGGAAATCTGTGTGTGAGGAAAAACGATGGGAAATTTGTGTCTGAGTAAAATAGAACGTCTCTCTGCGTGAGGATGGAATTCCCCAGACCACAACCATGAAGGTGAAGACCAGGTCGACTGTCTGCGTGAGGGAAATGATGGCTTCTACTGCTGGGTATGCGTATCATTAGAGATAACAGTAGCCTGCCATACTGATGCCCCCCATGCCCACGTTTCCTCAAGCAGTAACTACCCTAACTCCCACCCAAAGGACTTGGTGGCTGAAAGAGACAAGAAGGTGGTTGACACATGGCACTTTCCCAACGGCTCCCATGGTTAGAAAATCCCCCCCCTTAACCTTAGGAAATCATGCCCTTTTCATTATTGTTGCATCGCCATAGCTAGTTGTAGGTTTTTGATTAATTTTGCATATTTACATGATGCCAAAACTATAATGTGCTGGATAGCACGATATACCATCGGTAGCGATTCCAATCGCCGAAACATAACACAACCAAATCGATGGTGGGGCTTTTGCCTTTAGCTCCACACCACAATTAATTACAATATATACATCATGTACCTTTTAAAGAAAACTGGGTCAAAACCAAGGTATTACAATCCCCTCCCCCTTGGAATAACATCGTCCTCAATGTTCCAATACATAGGAATCCATATACAATTTACGCATCCAAAATTTCAAAATTTTGCAGATCTATCCCACATTCAATTATTTACTTTGAACTTTTAGGACCAAGCCCCTTGGCTTCCACGAGCTTCTCCTACTGGTTCTTAGCTTTCGGCTCACCCCAAGTCTAGGAACTTTGTGGCTGCTAACCTCTTGATGTTCCCTTGTTGGGCAGTTCCGGTGGTAATGATGTCCTCCGCATTTCCAACATTTCGCTGGCTGCTTCATCTTTACCTGCTCAATTTCCTTTGAGTCTTCATGCCTAGAACGTTTCTTAACAAACTGATTAGACGAATGCCCCATCATTGATCCACTTTTCTTTCCCTTACAGATTGCTCCCAGAAGGATTTTTGCCTCCTTTTGCAAACAAATAGAGTCTTGCAAAATATGGTGGTTCATCTCATTCTGCATTTTGTGTATCTTGAGCATCTCTCTAAGATTTTCTTGGGTCTTGGCAATTGTTTGAAGGAGACTTCCCGCAAAGTCCAATAGATTTTGGTCTGCTGCCATGATCAATGTGCATGATTGGATTTCACTTTTCTCACCTGTGAAATGCATCATTGTAATTCTGTTAGACCAAGCATAATATAGGCATTAAATTCAGTCAATTAATTTCCCAATTGGCATGGCAGTCCAAGTCTTATCAAGGAGACTTTCATACTTTTCATGCCTTCCCAACAGGTACATGAGCTCATTCATGTCCATTCTTGGGAAGGGAATTAACTATTCCAGTATTCATAATTTATTTTAAGCAAATAAACACATTCTATTTTCAGCCATACATGCATTCAACAATATTTTGTTTTCATAATGCATAAGTATATCAAAAAAAGGAAAGAGAGAGCAGCAAGAGTTTTTCCCCTCTTTGTCTTTTTCCATTCTGAAACCCACACCACCACTATGGATTTCATGCTCTTAGCCTCTTTCACTTCACCATGAATGCTGGACCAACCCTTCTTGGTCACGACACTTAGTGTCTCCGGTCTATTCCAGACCTCTAAACCATGGAGTCTCTCCACATGGTTTGTCTACAACTCTCGGATGCTAGGACCTTCACGGTCTCACTAGTGCCTTTTTCATTACTACTCATTTTGAGCTCTTCAGGATATTCACATGTCCACATGCGCCCCTAGGATTCCCTCATAGTCCTCGCTCCCAGTGATACCTATATTCAAACATTGAATAGATTCACATGTTTATTTTATTCTCATCGGTTTGTCTCTAAACAAGAGTTAGAAGATTATAACCAAACCATATACACAAGTATATTCATAAGCAAGAAGTTGCAAGATAATCCAATACTTATCTGTATTGTGCATTTCCTCTCTGGTCCACAGGGTCCTGCTTCGCTCTGCAAGACTTGGGATTGCCTATGGACTTGGATGTGAGGTCAGCATGCAGGATGCTCCACAACATCAAATAATTAATGTCGAGCCAGTACACCCTCACGCTGACTGGGCTTGGAACTTTACCATGACCATTTCCAGGTCCAAGATCTACTATAGATCCCCAGGCATATAACAGCCCAACATCTCCTTCCAGTACATCTTCACGCTGACTGGGAAGGAAACTTCACCACGACCATTTCCAAGTCCAGGATCTACTATGGATCCCCAAGCATATAACAGCCCTACATACACTTATACCAACAATAATACATACACTTATAGCAACAATAATGCATACACTTATATCAACAATAATACATGCACTTATATCAACAATAATACATGCACTTATATCAATAATAACTCTTCTCCACAACCCCTCACAACAACCGTTTACCCTTTCTCTTTAGTGTGCAACACCAAACTGCATCTGTTTAGCCTGGAAACACAAGCAATATAAGCAAACTCATGAGCGCTATTGCTCTAAAACTGTAATCATATTTCATATCATTCACTATCAAGTATTGAAACACTAGGAGTGCATCCACTCCCTAGGGTTTAGTCAATATTGAAAACCCTTTCATGAACCGACATCGGGAAAGTGTGCACCCTTTTCTGATGTGAGCCATGTAGGACCTATTCATACTCAAGCAATCTATCATAATGGAAATAAAATCAAAACATGCTCTGCATATTGAATTTAACAATTTGACATGCATATTCTTAGCTAGGGTCATAGAACACTTATCCATTTGTCAATGCAGTATTCCTTCGTTAAGGAGGAATGGGGGATCCCTTCTCTGAGTTGATAGTACCTCGGTTTGTCGTCCCAACTCCTTTTTACATTCCATATCCCACACATGTCTTACCGACATAATCTATACCATCTCACTCATGTTGCTTACCAAACATGTAGTGTAGATGGGACATTTCCAAAATGTCCAATGGAGTTTCACCCGAAACCCATTTCCAAGATAGGGGAAACCTCCCCATGAAGTTTGGCTCCTGCAGGCCATGATCACACATGGTCTTCCTGCAATGTGTACCCCTAGCACATTCATCAAGTAGCCAAACAGTCAATCATTATCTACTAATACAATCTAAATTTGATTGTTCCATAACCAAGCAATGACATTAGTAATTAAATTCACTATCAATTTGCAACTCTATCTACTGCAGAAATTGATTTGCTTGGTAATGAGGTGATCCTCATTTGTTGGTTTCTTGTAAGTAGCACCACTAAGCCCATTATAATTTTATGCTTACTAGCATAATATGAACATCCACTTACAACACGTCCTCCTGACACAATTCTATGCAAGCCAATAATGATTAGTAGTTGTCAACAATTTCTCAAATCTAAAATTTACAAGTTCAAATTGACAACCCATTCTGCGTACAAACTATTTTCACAACCATGAGACTCTTCTCATGGGGTTTGGCTCTTTCACATGGTAGATTTCGACCTTTGTCATGGTCTTACCCTCATTGCCATGCCCCAACCAGTCTACCTGAAACCTGAACTTCAATCAGCCAAACACTTGGTAAGTCTTGATGCATATAACTTTTTTTTTTCATTGCTGCAACAATCACTGAAGCATTTTCAGAATTATAGAATTCAAATACTTCCAGTTGTTAGCATATTAATATCACCAAAACTCATTTAATTTACACGAATCATTATCATACTAAAATTGCAAGGTATAGTCACATCATTTATGCAATTTAAATGAAATGTTTAGATACTCCTTACTTCACAAGTGTATTATTTGTACCACCTTGCCCTTCCATGGAGCATTCCAACAGCCAATCGATCATGACTACCCTCTTCATGCACTTACTATCCTACATTTATAACATCTCTTTAAAGGATTCTAGAATTATCATCAATTCATCATTTCAGCCAATGGTTAGTCATAATAACATATGCACTATCTCGATGCATTCATGCAATGCATCACAACATTTGCACCCATACTTATGTACTCATATTTACAACATTTACTCAAACTTTTCATATGCATCCATTCAATGCATAACTACAAGATTTATAAAATCCCTTAATGCATATCCACCCAATGTTACCTTGTATTGATTCAGGAATACTATGCATTCAAACATACCATGGCCTAACCATGACTACCTCATATAGGATGCATTACTATATCAAGACCACCAGTCCTCACTTGTTCTAGTTATTAAGTTCATATCAACATATTTCTATATGAATGTAGTATAAATTTTAAATAACCACATGGTATGAGACCTCTTGCCCTTACCACTCCATGCAATTGTCATAATTAAACCATTACCTGCATGGATCCTACTTACACCCTTGACATTACCAATTTAGTTGGTCTCTTGCAGGAGATTGTAGAATTCGCTCACCAACTTTTGATCCTGGATTTGTTGCCTTATCCCTTTCTCCATAGGGTTGCTGGTCACATTCATCAGCATCAGCAACATATTCAACCATGCTCATGCTGTCGTTGGTTTTTCCACTAATGCCAACACCAATGCAATATTTACCATTAGTGGTTGATTACAAATGTATAATTCTCACTATTTTTACCAATATGTAATATCCTATGCACGGAAACATATCCCCATGCATTTTCAGCATCCCCATGCCATAATTTCTATGTACACAAGATTATAAAATATGAATATAGTTAGCAAGACAGGGTTTAAGGGATTTTCCTTTTCAAAACCCTCATCTTTGCCTGGAATTCCTCTTCCGCATAATAGCTGGTTGGACTTCATGGTATTTGCTATCTCTAGGCATGCAATTCTTGGATTTGTCCATATTGACAACAACACACTTTTTTTTTCAAACAACCACTAGTACTTTTCTATTCCGCATTGCACTCTGGTGATTCTCCCTTGTTCCCTACTGGATAAGCTTTCCAACATCTATCCACATGCTCCATTCTGAATTCGGGTGTGAAAATCACACCACTTCTAAAATGGTGATTTTTACCAAATTTACAATTGTATTCTGGTATGAAATGTCAACTTCAGCCACCTAGAATTTCTTCCTTTTTAGCCCTGAAACTGCTGAAAAACTTCTGAAGATTTCACTGAAAAACTGCTGAAACTAGCTGAGAATCCCACTTGAAAAACTCAAAATTTCCTTCATCAAATCGGGTCTCTTCCCAACTAACTTTCCGACGTATCGGATCCTTAGTTGACTAAGCTTCCGATGTTTCGGCGGTCCAAACAGCTAAATTTTTTCAATTCTCATCGACGATCCAAACAACTAATGTTTTTCAACGTTTCAGGCCGATATTCCTCTGGCTTCCGACATGTCGGTGGTCTGAACAACTAAATTTTTCCACCATGTTGGAGGACATATTTTCTAAAGCTTTCCAATGCTTTCGGTACTTAGAAAAAAATTTCGACGAAAGTTCCTTCTTTCTCCTCCGTGTTGGTGCTTTCATCCTTTTCCTTTTGCTACCATTGCGACGCCTACTCTCTCTTTCAGCCGCTTTGTCGGCTCCAATTTCTTCTCTTTTCCGTCGACGTATCGGCGCTTACATCAACTTCCTTACCTTGCTGCTCCGTCGGCTCTCTCTTCTTCTATCTTACATTGTCACCGATGGTCTGTATCGGATGATCTTCTGACTAGATGAGCCAACGTTTCGGTGGTCTTCGGCTGATCTCCGCCGACGTTTCAATGGTCTTCAGCTAAAGACTTTCGATGGTCTCAAACACTTCAAAAATTTTCAAAGATTCTTTTTATCTTCTTCCTGCCACAGCCGTGTCGGCTATTCCATCAACTAATTTTCGCCGACATTTCGACAGTCTTCTAGTAATCTCTGCCGACACTGTGGCTCCTCGATCAACTAAAATTTTTCGACGATTTCCATACTTGGAGAATTTTCGGTGAAAATTTCTTTTCAGCTCCATCGTAAAATTTTTACCTCCGATGGCATCAAAAACCCTTCTGCCTAAATACGCCAATGTTTCGGAGATAGTTAAATGATGGCTTCCGACGATTTCGACACTTAGACAAAATTTGGAAAATTTTCTTCCCTCCATTTCCCGTCGGGCGAACTTCCGTCTAAGCTGTCTGATGCATTGGAGGAGCTTCAAACTAAGTCCTCCGATGATCCGATGATCTCAACACTTAGAGAATTTTTGAAAATTTTCTCCTCGTCTGCTTATCTTGCTCGATGACATCAACTCTCAATACCTCTTCCTTTCCGCCGTTGCGGCTCCCTTCCGGCGAGCCTTCCCTTTCTTCTACTTCCGCCGCTGCATTAGAAGAATTCTCGTGAAGCTTCCCACCGTTGCGGCTCCGTCTCAAAGTTCTATCCGTTGTGCATCAGGCAGAATTCCTCCTAGCTCTTTGCTGCATCGGATGAGCTTCAGGCTAAGTTTTTCGGTGGATAGGAGGTGCTTTAGCCTAAGCTCTCCAATGATTTTTGGACTTCGAAATTTTTTGGAATTTTCTCCTGTCATTCACAGATTTCTTCTGATTTCATCTGGGTAGAGGGAAACTTGCCTCTCCTAAATGATTCTTCATGGCCCATTCAGGCCCATGCTACAACATGAGCTTTGATACCACTCTGTAACGTCCCCGACCCTCCAACCGGCAAAGAGGACACTACCATACCACTAAACATCTGGGAAAACCGCCCCATGAACATGGACATACATAAAATCGAAATGATTGAAAACATAAAGCATGCTAAGATGCATAATTATTCAATATACAGTGGGAGCAAATCATACATGCATGCATTCAAGATGTTCATCATAATTCATTAGACATCAAATATAATTGCATAGATGAAATAGATGAGAAGGCTTATCTTTGAATGAAGAACTCATCCCGCAACCAACTATGTCACTGCAACATTCCACCCAACCATAGGGCAGCATGCTCCTTAATCTCTTAGCAACACTACCACCTCCGAGCTGGGCATGATTCCCCAAGGACTAAGGAACAAGCAGGCTCACACATAGCCAAGGATACACAAATCAGCCAAGTCAACACAGTAGGGTTTATCAGGCCGTCAAGGAGCTCGAAAGAGCTAAATGCTAAACTGGTGAGCTCATTGAAGAGCTAAGGACTCCTACACCAGAACTAGCCTGACTTCTAGGACACCCACACACACCCAACACCAGGAAATCAATCCCTTCTATGCTACATAGTCCCTCAGGCCCTGACCCCCCCTTTCCAGTGCTACTTCGGGGTTGTGGAGAAGAAAGCTAGCCCTATAGCTCTGTCTATGTGGTTCCCAAACACCCCAGGTTTATCAAGCAAACTAAGCCTTCATCCCACTCCAACACAGTTCGAAGATCGACCATTGCATACACGCGACAAAACAAGGTATTCACAGCTTGACAGGAAAAATTGATCACTGAGTCGTTCTTGGCCCTATCATGGCCAAAACGACTCCCCAATAATCTACAACAACTCCAAGATGTAATGGGAACCGCAGCCAATGAAAAATGTGGGGAGGACAATGACCCCTGTCTCAATAATGAAGCACGGGTAATGCACAGCTCGAAAATGGAAGAAGAAATCGAACTCTCAGGAGCATCCAAAAATCATGGAAAGAACAATAGCAGCCTAAATCACGGATTAAACCAACAACAAGCCAGAATCGTGGATGAAAACCATGGTGATTTCACATACATAGTAGAAATCGTGCCCTTGAGGCCACTCTTCCAGCTCGTTGCATGAACAAAAACCAAAAGAGAACCCCGACTGGTGCGTGAGGAAAAACGATGGGAAATCTATGTGTGAGGAAAATAGAACGTCTCTCTGCGTGAGGATGGAATTCCCCAGACCACAATCATGAAGGTGAAGACCAGGCCAACTACCTGTGTGAGGGAAACGATGGATTCTTCCACTGGGTATGCGTACCGTCAGAGCTGACAGTAGCCTGCCATACTGAAGCCCCCCATGCCCATGTTTCCTCAAGCCGTAACTGCCCTCAACTAACACCTACCCAAAGGACTTGGTGGCTGAAAGAGACAAGAAGGTGGTTGACACATGGCACTTTCCCAACGACTCCCACGGTTAGACAATCCCCCCCATTAACCTTAGGAAATCATGCCCTTTTCATTATCGTTGCACCGCCATAGCTGGTTGTAGGTTTTTGATTAATTTTGCATATTTATATCATGCCAAAACTATAATGTTCCAGATAGCACAATATACCATCGGCAATGATTCCAATCGCCGAAACATAACAAAACCAAATCGATGGTGGGGATTTTTCCTTTAGCTCCACACCACGATTAATTACAATATATACATCATGTACCTTTAAAGAAAACGGGGTCAAAACCGGCATATTACAATTTTTTTTATTTTTCTGAAAGAAACCCGAAAAATAAAGTATGGCTACCCCTTCCAATCTTAGGGCCTTCTCTGCGGGCTTCAAATATTCTGGATCACCATATGTATTGATTGAAAGTAAAGAAATATTTACACTATAATACATAAAATTTCTTTCCCCTTATTCCAAATAATGTTTCAGAAATCTCCCATTCATTGGACCTCCTTCATACTGAGACCCATCCTGATACTGAAGAATAAAAGCAGTGTTACCCCTGTGTGATGCAATAATATATGGACCTACCCATAAATTATCAAACTTACCATGATTTCCTTTGTCTTCATGTGGAGCATCCCATTTTAACACTAAATCATCAACCTGGAAAGTATCTTCTTTTACCTTTCTGTCAAAGGTATTCTTCATTTTCTCTTGATGAATCTGTACCTTATCATATGCTTTATCTCTCCATTCACTTAGCTCAATAATTTGGTTTATTCTCCTTTGCATATGATTAGGTTCATCCTATTGCTCCTGCAATAACTTCATAACTGGTACTCCTAAAGATGCTAGAAAAACCACTTCAGCTCCATACACCAATTGGAATGGTGACATTCCAATAGCCCTCTTTTTGCTGATTCTGTCAGCCCACAAAGCATATTTCAGCTTTGTATGCCATGCTCTTTTATTTTCTTCCAACAGATTCTTAATTATCCTCACCAAGCTTTTGTAAGGAGACTCAACCAGTCCATTACCCTGTGGATAATAAGCAGTAGAATGATTCAAACTTATATGATACTTATGATAGAAATTTATCATATTTTTAGATTTAAAAGTAGCTTCATTATCTGTTACAATCCTCTTAGGACATCCAAATCTCACCAAAATGTTATTCTCCAGGAAATCTATTATGCTTGCATTTGTAGATATTCTAGTAGGTTTTGCTTCAATCCACTTTGTAAAATAATCAGTTGCTATTAAGATCCACTTATGGTGTCCTGAGGAATTTGGATTCATTTCACCAATGAAATCCAACCCCCACTATTGAAAAGGTGCTTCTACTGATATGGGATTAAGAGGGAGTGGAACTACTTTCCTCTTTCCATAAAAAACCTAACACTGATGACATCTAGTAGTTTCTTTATACACATCTAAAAATAATAAAGGCCGATAGAACCCTGCTCTCAAAATTTTATTTGCAGTTACCTTCCATAAATGATGTCCCCCACAATATCCTTCATGGAGCTCCTTTGTTATTTGTTGAGCTTCATTCTCCAAGAGGCAATTCAATAACACTCCACCAGGATCCTTC
Source organism: Pseudotsuga menziesii (assembly GCA_001517045.1). Lineage (NCBI taxonomy): Eukaryota > Viridiplantae > Streptophyta > Pinopsida > Pinales > Pinaceae > Pseudotsuga > Pseudotsuga menziesii. Next base: position 595,586 of record LPNX010036324.1, read on the forward strand.
CAATAAAGATATTGATTTAAAATACAAAATTTTGCACCCTTCAGTTTCACAGACCTTGCTCTAGTTTTCCTTAACCCCGCAGGAGGTTGTAAATTTTGCAATACATAAACAATATCAACATACCATGGGGAAATAGGAAAATCAGGCATCACCTGCACTTCTATGTCCATGATTTGATTGAGCTGAAAGAAAATTTAGCTGCAGAGAATCAAAATTAGAATCTATCATCATTTTATCCAATCCCTATCCCCCCTTAATCAACTTGGTAGGCCTAATTTCAATGTCATATTCCAAAAGCACTGCAATCCATTTTTATCTTCTCCCCTCTGGATCTGGCTGTGTAAGTATGCTATTTACCAAACTTCTAGGAACATATGCAACTGCATGTGAATGGAGAATGTAAATTCTGAAATCCTTTAGGGCCTTAATCAAAGCATATGCTTGTTTTTCCATGATATCATATTTTAACTCTCCATCTCTTAATATATTACTAAAAAGATTCTATAGGATGTTCCTCACCTTGATCATTCTTTTGTACCAAAAAAACTGCAACAGTATGCTATGAAGCATATGAGAATACTAGAAAATCTTTATCAAAATATGGGCTTACCAGCACAGGAGCTTCTGAAATAGCTTACTTTATATTCTTGAAAGACTTCTTAGCCTCTACTGTCCACTTTATTTCATGATCCTTTTTTAGCATACTAGTAATGTTCATCAATATCTCAGCGAAACTAGGAATGAACCTCCTCAAGAAATTTACCTGCCCAATGAATGACTGTACTTCTCTCTTATTTCTTGGTTCCTCCACTTTCATAATTGCACTCACCCTGTCTGGATCAATCCTTATACCGTCTTTGGAAATAATATGGCCCAAAAGTTTTCCTTCTTCCAGAGAAAAATTTGACTTCCTTGGGTTCAATGAAATGCCATATTTTCTACATTTAAGGAAAACCTTTTCCAAATGTTTGATATGTTCTCTGTTAGACCTGGAATATACAGTAATACCATCCATGTAGATTACTACAAATTTGTCTCTTTCATCTGCAAAAGCAATGTCCATAGCACGCTGGAAAGTGGCTCCTGCATTCATTAATCCAAAAAGCATCTTTTTGTACACGAATGTACCCCATGGTGTAGTGAAAGCAGTTTTATCCCAATCTTTAAGAAACACCTTTATTTGATTATAACCTAAAAACCCATCCATAGTAGAAATTCTTGATTTTTGCAAAATATGGTCCATGTTTGGTAAAGGGTAATTGTCCTTCAAAGAGACTTTATTCAAATTTCTGAACTCCACACACAGTCTTATTTCACCATTCTTCTTTCTAACAGGCACCAAATTAGCAACCCATTTTGAGAATCTCAGGGTTACAATTATTTTTGCATCAAACAATTTTTTTATCTCCTTTTCAATGACAGTCAATAGCATTGGATTAATTTTTCTGAGTTTCTTCCTAAATGGTTTTTCTCCAAGCTTAATTGGAATCGTATGTTGTATAATAGAGGTGTCATATTCTTTGAGGTCCTCATAACTCCATGCAAATACATCAATGTATTTTTTCATCAATTTCACATACTCATCTTTTTCTTTAGCAGGCAATTTCTTGGACAATTTTACAATTTTGGGGTTCGCCTCAATATCAATGTTTTTATCTTCAACAACATTTTCAACAGGTTTAACTTTAGGATCTTTGACAAAATCATTTCAAACAAAAAGCTGCTCTAAGGGAATCAAACCTATGGGAATATAATTACTCTTCAATTGGACTATATCCTTTCCTCCTAGTGAGCTTTTCAACTTTTCTGTTTTGACAACTCCTTCTTCATCTTCATCAACATCTTGAAAATTTTCAGAGTCAACACTTTCTTTTTCTATTTGGGTATTTACAAATTCACTAGACAATTCCATAAATATTTTGATTTGCATATCATCTTCAAAAACCTTCCAGTACTTGGTATTGTCTGGTATGGAAGGCCTGCTTACAATGTCAACCTTGTACTTTCTTTTACCTACAGTAGGGGTCTTGAATTTTCCAGCAGCAATTGCCAAAGAATCTGCCACTATATTATCATATCTAGGAACCACTTTGACACTATTTTCTATGAAAAAGTTCCCAAACATATCCCATACTTCATTCCTGTAAGCTCTCATTCTGGGATTCTTAGTTTGATGACTATCATTCACCTGATTTATCACAAATTTTGAATGATTAAATAGGATCCCTAAGTTGGTGCCACTAGTAACTATCAAATCTCTCAAGAATGATTAAATAGGCCACAAAAGGGTTTCAAATAATTGGTATATGTTGGTGTGCAAACGGATTCAAATCCCTGGCACCGAAATTGGATCTTTGTAGAGGAAATTAGGATATGAGGAGACCTCCACGAAGAATGGAATCATAATATTCTAAATCTATCTCATAATGTTATCTTCCTGTGTGGCATTAATGATGAGTTAGTATGGAATTGGAACAATGCTACAACCTTACTCACTACAAAGTTAAGCTATGAGGCATTAATCCTTAGGCATCTTCCAGGTGTTATAAATTGATGATGGCATGTGGTATGGAAATAAAAAATTCCATTAAAGACCCACATTTTCATGTGGCTTCCTCTAGCTAATCAAATTTTGATATGGGGAAATGTCCTTAGGCGAGGCTTGTAGGGTTCAAATAAGTGTATCCTTTGTAAATTTGAAGGTGAATCAATAGATCATATCTTTGTTCAATGTTATTTTGTGAAGGAATCTTGGTAGGCGATTATTTAAACTTTGAATTAATGTGAACAATAAAACATTGGAATTTCCTTAGGGATTGTTTGTTTAGTTTAGCTTTGAAAAAATGCATAGAACAAACCTGCTATGTTACTTGGGGAATTTGGATTCATAGAAATCGAGATATATTTGAAGATAAAGAAGATTATAATTCCTTAAAAGGAGGCTATGACCCCCTGGTTTTATCAGCTGCTACTGAAAGGATTCTATGACACCCTATGTACCAGCTACCACTGGAAGGAGGAAACAACCCCTTGGTTTTTTTAGGTGTTGCTGAAAGGATGCTATGACACCCTATTTACCAACTACCACTAGAAGGAGGCTATGATCCCCTGGTTTTATCAGCTACCGCTGAAAGGATGCTATGACACCCTATTTACCAGCTACCACTGGAAGGAGGCTACAATCCCCTTGAAGGCATGTATCCTTCCCCTAGCACCACCGTGCTACCCTAATATGTTTTTGTCAACTTCCATATCTTCTTATGTCTTCAATTCTGTCACTGGTTTCTCATCACTTCCTTGGTCTATGTCTTCTGCTGCTGCATGGATATGGACTGTAGAGACACATTACTTCCAATTCATGCATGTTCTTTTATATATTTTATTAGTAACAACATTCATCCAATCTTCATTTCTCTTCAGCATCAAACACGTCCCTTCATAAAACATGCCTCTTCATTTATTATGTTTTAATATATCAAACACACCTTGTTTTATTTAACTTTCTTTAATGAATTCTTATTATATTTTAAATAATACAGTCATGTTCATTCTTATTAATCATAACTCTATTTATGATTAGTAAACTCTACTACAAATAACGTTTCATTAAATACATTTCTTCATCAATCTAATTCTGTTTATAATGCTCTGTTTAGTTTTTAAGTAACACCCTTTAAATATATTTATTAAATAAATAATACACTCTATTTTGACAGTCAATATCTTCTTAAATATGACATTCTTTCAACAAATAGCATTCTTGCAGATATAATTTGTTGTTTGTTCCTATAGCTTAATTAACAAACTGTTTCTTCACTACCTGTAGCTTTCATGTCATCCTTTATTTTGTTGTTATATACATCACCAATTTCTTTGTAGAGGTAGAAAGGAACTCCATTTATTCCTTGTGTGGGTATTCTTCTCCATGTGCAAGCATAATTAGCAATCTTGTGTGGGAATTTAAATACATTGTGCAAGCATAAATCCTTCCACAATAGAAATCATTCCGCAATTTCCTTTTTGCAACGATATTTCCGCAACAGAAATCCTTTTGCAATTACCTTTCCACAACTATCTTTCTGCAACCTGTCTTTCCTCTTCCAGAATTACCTTTCCACAATTATCTTTCCGCGTTTATCTTTCCGCAAATTCTTTTTTCGTAATCTATGAGAACTCTTTCTTTGCTCAAGTGCAGGTTGCGAGTTGCGGGGATTCCTTTCAACTTTTTCGAAATTAGATTCCGCAATGATCTTTCCACAATTAACTTTCTAAAATTACGGATTGCAGTTTGCAGGTATGCATTTTCCAAATTTCAAAAATGACTTCTGCAATTATCTTTCTGCAATTGCGGATTGCAGGTATGCATTTCCCAAATTTCAAAAACTCCTTCCACAATTTTGTGGCCGCAACGTTCTTTCCAGAGTCGGGTTGTGGATTGCGAATTGCGGATTGCAGGTTATAGATTGCAGGTTGTGGATTGCAGATCTACTTTTCATAAATTCTCAAAAATGTCTTCCACAAATCTCTTCTGTAATTGTCTTCCTGCAACTTTAACAAGCTTGCACCTTGGCATTGCGGAAACTATTTTAGACCATTGAAATTTCTCTCTCTTGTGATATGGGTTGTCCAAATATTCACTTCATAGAAACTTAGTGTTATAATGCTTATGACTCTGCTTAGCCAACTTCATCCTACATGCAATGCCATCATGTCCTAGTTTATTCCTTTCTCATTACTGAACTCCTTTGACATCAATGACATATATATTCAACATTCTCCCCCTTTGGCATTGATTTCAACATGTAAACATTCCCCCCCTTTGACAAGAATGGCAAAGGATAACCTGTTACTCCCTTGCTATAACCATCTTGATACTGAGAGGATTTCTTATCTTTCTTCTTTTTGACAACTGCCCTTGCCAATATATCTCCTCTTTTAATAAATTTATCTCTTTGCTTCTCTTCCTCTTGTTAACTGGACTTGGTACTAATCATTTTGTTATGATATGGTTAACATCCTCATTTAATTTCTTGTAGTGAGTCTTTGAAGGAAAACATGGATGATTAGTTCATAAACTCCCCCTTTCAATGTTCCTCCCCTTTATCAACATTTTCTACTTTTTGTGGTAGATTTTACACTCATCATTAGTTTTCTTCCATAAAATGCTCTTTAAAAATGTATCATGTAACTTTCTCTTCATAAGGAGTCTTCAATGCCATGAAAATAACTTATGTTAACTTGGTTATGATTTTTGGATTACAAAATTCATGGTCTCCATGGATCACACACTTTAATACTTTCATGTTACTTCACTTTGTCATATGGATGGTCTCTAGCAAAGTCTTATTTTTCAGTTTATCACTACTACACTTCTTCTTGTCTTTGAGGAAGATAGCTTTTACCAAGTATTTCTTATGACTCTTCATCTTCTTATTTTGATGGTAACCTCAAAAGATTATTTTCTTCTTACCAACTGATATTCTTCAAGTAACAATTGCAATTTTTTGATATTAATTCCCCCTGAGTATATAAGCCCCTCAAATTCTCATTTCAAGGTTCTCTTCTAGGTTTAGAAGAGACATCCACCATCATCACTATATTGTTCTTCATCATCTTCATCTCCATCAGTATATTCGTTTACATATTCATCTTGCTTCCAACATAATGGATTTCATTCTTATTATGCTCAACATTATCTTTGGAAACTTCATTGATGCTTGGAATTTTTGTTTCATCTAACTTTCTTCTCCACATCTTTCCATGAGGTACTCTGCTTACTGGTCTTCTATCATTTGATGTGTTTGTGTCTTGTTTCCTTCTCAAACTTTGATCTTTTCCCCTGGTTCTGCAATTAGCAACCTTGTGACCAAACTTATGACAACAATGAAAGTATCCAAAGAATTCCTTTTTATATTTAGAGAATCTTTGATTTTTCTGCTCATAATGGTTATTTTCATTTTCATATCTTCCCAATTTTTTTATCTGGGCAAAATTTCGATGAATGGATTTAGTCTTCTTGTAATTCTTCTGCTGCTTAGGTGTATTATTCTTATAGACATGAAAATTTTCATATGCTTTGCAATTCGGGGCTTTATGTCCAAAGTTATTACAAGAGTAGCAATGAACAAAAAATATTTGTTGATATCTACTTGTCATTGGTCTTCTAGGAATCATATATGTTCTTTGTAAGAGAGGAGAAGATTTCTTACTTTCTTCATTCTTGAGTGCAACATCATAACTTCTTTCATCTTGGTTTATGAAAGAGGAATATTCTGGATTCTTTTCTTTGTCATATCCTATTCCATATTTATTTCTTGATGGTCTTTGGATACTTAAGATGTCATCTAAAATCCTTGAGTTGTTCTCAGATTTTTATTAAACAAATTTCTCATCAAGCTTATTCCTAAGTAGTATGACTTTTGCTTCAAGTCTTTCAGAGTCTTGTATTTTCTCCTTGAACTCTTCATTAATGGTTTGTTGGTATTTTAGCCTCTTTACTTTTTCCCTGAAGTTAGAAAATTCATGTTTTAAGCTCTTAGCCTCTTTCATGCTAGCCATTGTTTGTTGTCTTGAATTGTGAAGCTCTTGTTTGAGGGTCTTCACTTCCTCTTCTTTTGATTTCTACTCTTCTAGGTACTTTGACAAATTTTATTTCAAAGAATTGTTCTTCATTCTACTCTTTCTCAATTCTTAAAGGGCACTTATGAGTTCTTCCTTTAGGTCCACCTCTCCTTCCACATCTGAATCATTTCTTGAGTTATTGTCCCCATGAATAGGATTTCTTAATCTTCATTGTCTTCCTTGGAATATAAGTTTTTCTTATTTTTCTTAAATTTCTTCTTGTACATGGTATTACTCTTTTGATGTTTCTTATGACAGCAAGGTTCTTCATCATCATCACTATCTTCTTTTTTTGGGTAAGGAAACTTTGGGGCAAAGTGAGGAATCCTTCCATAGTTAAAACATTTCAAGGGTAGCTTTCCTTTGTACTTAAAGGTACCTCTCTCAAGTTTCTTGATGAAATAGATTCTTCATCATCTAGGTTCTCTGATTGATTCTTGGATAAGGCTTTAAATGATGTTTCTTTCTTTGATGGTCCATCTTGTCCTGTTCTCATCTCATAGGAAGTGAATATCCCATGTAGTTCATCTACTGTCATGAGGTCAAGATCATCTCGTTCTGCTAGAGTAGATACTTTTGAGTCATAATTCATGGGAAGGGTTCTTAGTACTTTGTCAACGACTTCTCTCTCCTTTATTACTCCTCCAAGGCCTCTTAAAAGATAGCATTGGCAATTTCATCTACTCTTAAAAGAGATTCTGCAATATTTTCTTCCTCTTTCATTTTTAAACTTTCAAACTATCCTTTGTATGTCTGCAGTTTTGATTGTTTAACTTTGGATACTCCTTCAAAGACACATTTTAATTTTACCTAGGCATGTTTGGTTGTATTGCATTGCATGACTTTCACAAACAACGAATTTGTTAACCCACTTAAGATTGTATTTAGGGCTTTAATATCAGATTCATATTGATCTAGTTCATCTCTGTTTATAGGTAGGTCATTTGGTATTAGATAATCTTTTTCAATAGACCTCCATACTTTGTATCCAAGAGAAATTAGATGGAACTTCATTCTTACACTCCATTATGCTTAATGATCTCCTATAAATAATGGATGTCTGTTGGTGGCTAACCCTTTTTATTGATCCATAGTTGTTTTTAATAGGATCTTCCTTCCAGTGATTAAACTGCGGTGAAGGACTTTCTCTGATACCAATTGTTCGAATATTGAGAAATATTGAGTGGGCGGGTGGGGGGGGCGGTGAATCAGTACTGATAACTTTTAACAATTAAAACCATTTGAAACTATTCATTAACACACATGATCACCAAGATAAAAGGAACACAACATTTATTATGGAATCCCAATTGGGAAAACCACCAACACTTTCTATTACTGCAAAATTATATTTACAAATATTTTCTTCCCGCTTCTATAGATAAGGATGATGCTACACCCTATTTACCTACAAATATTGAAAGGAGGATACGACCCCCTGGTTTTATCAGTTGCTACTGAAAGGATGCTGCAACACCCTATTTACCAGCTACCAGTGGAAGGAGGCTATGAACCCCTAGTTTTATCAGCTGCTTCCGAAAGGATGCTACATCACCCTATTTACTAGCTACAACTGGAAAGAGGCTACGACCCCCTAGTTTTATCAGTTGTTGCTGAAAGGATGCTACAACACCCTATTTACCACCTACAACTGGAAGGAGGATACAATCCCCTTGTAGACATGCATCCTTCCCTATCACCACCTTGCCACCCTAATATGTTTTTATCAACTTCCAGACATTCTTATGTCTTCAATTCTTTTATTGGTTTCTCATCACTTCCTTGGTCTCTATCTTCTGCTACCACATGGATCTATACTACAGAGACACCTTAATTCCAATTCAGGCATCTGTTTTTATATAATTTATTAGTAGTAACATTCATCAAATATTCATGTCTCTTCAACATAAAACACGTCCCTTCATAAAACGTGCCTCTTCATTTACTCTGTTTTAATTTATCAGTCACTCTTTGTTTATTTTAACTATGTTTAATTGATTCTTCTTCTATTTTAAATAATACAGTCACATCCATTCTTATTAATCATAACTATGTTTATGATTAATAAACACTGCTACAAATAACGTTTCATTAAACACATTTCTTCATCAATCTAATTATGTTTATAATGCTCTGTTTAGTTTGTCAGTCACACCCTTTAATTCTGTTTATTAAATAAATAATACACTATGTTTTGATAGCCAATATCTTCTTAAATATGACATTCTTTTAACCAATAGAATTCTTGCAAATATAATTCGTTGTTTATTCCTGTAGCTTAATTTACAAACAATTTCTTCACTACCTGTAGCTTTCATCTCATCCTTTATTTTGTTGTTATATACATAAACACTTCCTTTGTAGAGGTAGACATGAACTCCATTACTTCCTTGTGTGGGTATTATTCTCCATGTGCAGGCATAATTCACAATCCTGTGTGGGAATTTGAATACATTGTGTAAGCATAAATCCTTCCACAATTTCCTTTTCGCAATGAACTTACCGCAATAAAAATCCTTCTGTAATTTCCTTTCGCAATTACCTTTCCTTAACTATGTTTCCACAACCCGTCTTTCCTCTTCCGCAACTACCTTTCTGCAATGACCTTTCCACATTTATCTTTCCACAAATTCCCTTTCAGCAATCTACGGCAACTGCTTCTTTCCACAATTGCGGGTTGCAGGGCTTCCTTTCAACTTTTTCGAAACATGCTTTTGCAAATTCCTTTCGCAATTAACCTTCCAAAATGATCTCTCCGCAATTAACTTTTTGAAATTGTGGATTTCGGATTGTGGGTATGCATTTCCCAATTTTCAAAAACAAATTCTGCAATTATCTTTCGCAATTGTGGTTTGCGTATTGTGGGTATGCATTTCCCAAATTTCAAAAACTCCTTCCGCAATTTTGCACCCACAACGTTCTTTCCGCAGTCAGGTTGCAGATTGTAGATTTCATATTGCGAGTTGTAGATTGCGGATTGTGGGTTGTAGATTTCGGATATGCTTTTCATAAATTCTCAAAAATGACTTCCACAAATCTCTTCTGGAATAGTCTTCCCGCATATTTAACAAGCTTGCACCTTGGCATTGCAGAAACTATTTTAGACCATTGATCTTTCTCTCTCTTATGATCTGGGCTATCCAAATATTCACTTCATATAAAATTAGCGTTATAATGCTTCCAACTCCGCTTAGCCAACTTCATCCTACATTCCATGTCATCATGTCCTAGGTCATTCCTTTGTCATTATTGAACTCCTTTCACATAAATGAGAACTATATTCAACAAATACAATTTTAAAGAAAACCAAATAATTCATTAATTTTTTTAAGGTACAATAGATTAAAGTGGTTCTTAGTGGATGTCAACCATCATCATCATCAGGGGATGAATGCACCTCCTTTAACACCCATTGTTTTAAAGAAAAAAATAGCACTAGCAAAATGTACCGATTAAACTGTAAGGTATCATGCTGCCAAGATAGACATTAAGGGAATTTGGATCAACTTGGAGTATTTGGATGAGTGAAATAACAATGTCATATTCCAACCATTCTTGTTGGGATTCTATTAGTCAATATGGTATAGGTGAGGACAAAGAAAAGAAAGATCTTTCCTCCTCATATCTCCTAGAAAAAAGAATCAATGACCACATTATCTTTGATTTTATTATGTATGATCTCATAGTAATACCCAAGTATCTTAGTAACCAACATGTGCTACTCAAAGATGACAACCATTGTTGTAGAAAATACAACAAACTATCATAACTTGTCTTGATATGGAGTTTTCTCCAAACAAGATATGGGTGCGAAGTATCAACAAGAAGAAGGATATCCATCATCTCTTTCTCATAGGTGGACTTGCCCAAATTTCCAGCACATAATTTTTTATTATTGAAGTCCAAGGATGACCCTTAATCAACATAGCTTCAAGACCTCTCCTCGAAATTCCACATTCCAAGACAAACATCTTAGTGAATTTATACTTGACTAAGACTAGTCTAGTACACACATATTCAATTGTAATGTAATTGATCACACACATGTGTTGAGGAAGAGAGATTACAATGCAACCATACACATAAATACTCCAGGGATATATCTAGGAAGGATATCCAACCAAGTTATCATTTTTCTTCATGAGTATTCACACAATCATATAGATGGTTGGAAGTTGTACACACTCTAACTAATGATTCATTATGTTCTCTTTCTATTTTTCTTTATTACATATTCATATATTCACTTTTTCTAATGTATAATTGCATGTATATGATGGTTTTCATAAGGGACTAAGGGGCCCTCCAACATCTCCACCAACCTCAAAAATATTGCTTCGTCCCAAAGAAACTGTGTAACAACATCCCATGTCTTGTTAATCCCATGTCTTGTTAATTAGTATTCATCTTCAATCTGGTAGGTGCTTGTGTAGTTAGTGAGTCTCCATTTCTTTCCTCCCACCCAACTATGGTCCTCTTGATCCTATTGTTACATCTTCTCCCTTTAGTTCCCCTTGGGTGGTGTGTGGATTATCCAATTCTCATCTCTCACATTCACACCACTCAGAGTAGGGTCGGTTCCTTTGTTAATGTGGCTTACTTAATTTTTCTCTACTACCTACCGTTTTTTTCCTTTGGCCTCCAAGGTCACAATACAAGGATTGCTTTGTAAATCAACATACCAAGGGGATCAATCATTTCATTTTTTCTTATGTCATCATTTTTTTAATTTTAATCTCTTTTTGTATGTGTCGTCTAATGCCTCTTTCTTGAATTTTTTCTTCTCTTGTCATTGTAGTGAGGATATTAGAATCATTAATCTTTGTAACTGCTCTAATTAATTTCACTATGGTGCTCAATCACGTGCCTAATCAAATTCCCAATGTCAATGTGTTCATTTCCTAGTTTAACTACTCTTCACTACTACTTATTTTCTCCACTTTTTCTAACCCTCTTCTTATAATCGATCAATCATAAATGTTGTCACTAGATGGTATTTCATCAACCTTCAAACTCTTTCAAAATATGTCTTCTACTACTCTATTTTCATGAGTGTTCTCAAGGTCTTTGGAAATGTACCATAGTCTATAATTTTACATTACATGAAGGACGACTCGATTATGACTCAATTCTAGGACTCAATTATGTGATCACAACTTGACTCGACTAGGACATGAATTAATGACTAACTCTATTAGTATGACTCTCTAACTATTAGTAAGACTCAATTTGGGACTCTTTCCTATAGGAATTTTAGTGACTCAAGTTAAAATATTGTTAATTGGATATGAATAGATGTAAGAGAAGTACCGATCTCATGATCTAGGAACCAACTTACATTACAATAGGTGAAGATAATTTCCTACCCTGAAGGCTTACAATTAACCCCACCCCCCCTTTTCTTTTCCAATTTTACAATGATTTTGACTCAAGACTTTGACTGACAATATTTTTAAATTTTTTTTTTCCAGCTATCTACTAAGAATAGACTAAGACTCACTCACAACATCCTTCATGTAGCTTGTTTTGGTGCATAGGACTCCAAAATGTCTTCATTTTACAAAGGCCCAACAAAAATTATTTAAGTCTCATTGAATTTACTCTAATTTTATGTAATGTCCCCGGTTTTGACTAAGTTTGAATGTATTAAATCAAATTGTGTAAATGATGTAAATATGCTAGTATGTATTTCTAGTGTGGAGCTCAAGGCGAAGACCTGACTAGTAATGACTAGGCATGTATAATGTAAATATTTCTATATGTACCATGTGGTTGGCTTGTGATGCTTACTTGAAAACCACATAAATATTATGTTGAGAAAAATAATAAAATGGTCCAAGATGGTTGTGTAAAAAGCACTAGAGAGCCTATGATTCCATTAGAGGAGAAGAGGAAATGGAGCTTATGGGAGATTAAATCCTCTATTTCCTACTGTCAACCTAAGAACTCATCCATTTGTTGCCATGTTCCTTAAATGAGCCAATTACTTCCTTTTGAATATTAAATCCAATCCGATGAATGCATGTGTGAGGTTAGTGGAAAAAGTCTTATAGTGTAGTTATGGAAGCATGGGATGAATATACTTCTATGATTGTTGTAAGGATCCTCTTTTCTATGGTAATAAGTTATGTCAGTGTCCTTTTCCCCATCCTCTCATCTGCTTTGGATTCTATCATCCAGTTTTCTCATGTAGATTTGACAACATATTTTACAATGCATAGAGTAATTTTTGTTATCCATTCCATTGTCAATACCACCAAACCGTGCAATAACCAAAAAATCAAAATTGTGAAGGAAAATTACATGTTTGAGAGAAAATAGATGGATGAGCATAGATGTTAGGCAGGATAAGAATATTTACTCTTGGAGTTTTATTGCTCCTAAATGCTTGAGAAGAATTGAATTAATGCTACAAGAGGTTCCCAACAACATGCATCATATTGAACTCTTTCTACACACATTGATAAGCATTGCAAGGGTTGGATTTCTTAAGGGAATTGTGGAGCAATGAAGGGAAATACCTTCATTGAATTGTGTGGAGCAGTAGAAAAGACTGTCATGGTTGGAATGAGTGAGTGAGGTCCTTGTAAGTGCTCAAAGGTGGGAAATTTGGCTAAGCATGAGAGCAAATGGGTTTCAGGCTAAGAGAGAAAAAATTGTATGTGTTTCCTTCACCTCGGTGGCCTCATAGCCCAACACGTGGGTGGTATTTGCAGCTAATACCTACGGTTGGGTGGAAAATTGCTCTTACATAGCTAGTTGCTTGGATATTTGTTAGCAAAAGATTAGCATTTTCTTCGTATATGAATGTGGAATGATTTTTTATATGCTTCCAGTATTAAATATGTCTATTTATTCATGATGTATATGTAAGGTTAGATTTTTATTTCCATTATGTTTTACAATTGCGGCATTTGTACATAAATTTCCTATTTATAAAATTATATTTATAACTATGAAGTAAAATTTGAAAACCCATAATTTATAAATATTCCCTATGTTCATCGAAACAAGGAATGGAGATGTTACATTTTAAATAATAAGACTCTCATAATAATCATTGATTGAATGTCTAATTCCTTAATGTAAGATTTTGATGTGCTTAGATCCGATATACCTTATGACTCAATGTTTATAACTTCACGTTATAAAACTTCATATACTTTATCCACCCTTCCCAAATGTAGAAAGCCATTATGTCCTTTTCAAATAAGAAATAATTCATCTTTTCCACAAACTTGTAGAAAGCCATTATGTCCTTTTCAAACAAGAATTAATTCATCTTTTCCACAAACTGATAGGTTCTTCTGCCATGATTATTTTCGTCGAATCTAGGCAATCGATATCTAGGCCTGCCATAGTCAATATCCAGGCCTCCATTGGTCAATATTCTCTCCATGGTATGGTGTTCATGATATTCTTGGTGCACTTCAATAAGCGATCAAGGAACATAATCACAAGATTCAATTATGATAACTAGCTTCCTCAGAATTTTCCTGTATCGATGAATTCAAATTGCATAATAATTTTTATACAGTTCCATAATTCACTCGGCGACCATTTTGACCAATACATTTTTGTCAAGCGTCTTGGGCAGTCGGTTATTCATCTCGGTAGTGTTAGTCGACAAACCTTAGCATGTAGAGGACTATTCTCTGGTCATTGCATACTCTAATTCCACACTGGAGTTAATGGATTAAGACATGTCACTATTGTGAGGATTATAGTTTTAAATGTTAAATGCATGGTTAAGATTACAGTTTTAAATGTTAAAGGTATAAGTTTTAAATGGCAAAGGAATTTTTTCTTTGAAATTAGAAACTAGGCTAATAGAAAACTCCCACCAATTTACCACTCTTAACCAATCTCTCCTTTGCATTTTCAATGTTACCATTGTTCTAAACTGATTATCTTTGGATAGTCTATTAAAATGTCTACATTTAATCTACCAAGTCCTTTTCACATTCAACAGTTCTCCATATAAGGTCATCTATTCACATCCAATGCACCACTGAACTTAAAATCATCTTCTTGAGGACTCTTGTAGTCATCATCACCATAAGAAATATTTTGCGGATAGTCTCGATAGGCGGTCGACCAACAATCACCCATGATTAATGTTCTTCAACTTCAATCATAGAATCTTCAGTTATTGGGTATCAACGGTGTGCAACTCGACATTCCAGGGAAGCATATCTCTCAATCATCCGAGGAGTATAAGAGTAATCATTTTGTTAATAATCATGTAATCAACAACAATCAATCATACACCAAGTTCAACAAAAAAATTAATTGCAACGATAGGATGTGAGTCGAATGAAGCCAAGGGAAATCTCAAACCAGCAATTTAATAGCATGTTGGTCTAACTTTTGCTAGTATCAGTGGAAAACATGTCTTCATCCTTGTATTTATCAAAGGTATGTACTCATTAAGCAGCCATGATAGTCACCAGTCAACTAGGTTATCACATATTGCAGCAGGTCCACTACTCGATCAAACAATCATCCTCATCCTTTTGGTCACATGTCACATCCCCTCCCCTCTCACCGAGGAGAGGACGTGACGAACGCTGCCATAACCGGGCATCTAGCCACATGAACATAATAAAAAATGCATATGTATAATAAATGAAAATACAACAGAATCAAATCTCTTTCAATACATTCATCCAATGCATTCATAATAATTGTTAAAACAAATACATTGCAAAATTAGCACAAGAGATAACTTATATTGAAAATGAGCTTCCTCGAGCAACTAGCTATGTCGCTGCAACGTTCCACCCAACCATAGGCCAATTGTGTTTATCAATCTCTCAACACAACTACCACTCCCGAGCTGGCCATGATTCCACGAGGGAAAAGGGAACAACAGGCTCACACATAGCCAAATACACACTAATGTTCAGCCAAACCAATCCACAGTTGGGTTTATTAGGCTGCTAAGGAAGTGGAAAGGAAGAATTGCTAAGCTAATGAGCTCAACCACATAGGTATGGACACCTCCACAAGATCTATCTAGCTTGGCCTCCAAAATACCAACACACCCAACACAAGGAAGTATTCCCTTCACTGCTACACAGTCTGTCGGGCCATACCTTCCCTTCCAATGTTCTCTCAGGTGTGCATAGAATATTATCCAACCCCTTTTGATATTTTTGTGAAGTTCCTCTCTTCACTGGGTTTATCAAGCCAATTCTGGGCCTCTTCCACTCCTAATTCTTTCTTACAGTTCAAACCAAACAAGGATGCACATAACAACACAATACAAGTGCTAGGTATGAAGAAAAACATCTTGGAAACTAAAAACAGATTGGTAGATGGGGAAATCAACCCCGGGTGAGCAATTCGATTCAGAAAACATTTATGGGAATTCCAGGAGAAAAACCGACCTCCATAAACACCAAAATCATGAATATCTCTTCCCAACCACCATGCAATACAAAAACGGGTTTCCAACCATGAAAACATGAAGGAAATGCAGGAAGTGAGGGAAAACACCCTGCTAGCTCCAACTGCATGAGGAAGTGAAATGCATGGGTGAGGAATGGTTTTGTCACACATTTCAGGGTGTTTTCTTTCCCCACAAGAAAAAATATGTTTTTCCAAAATTGATGGCTTGCCCCAATACAAAATTGACTGCCATACCTCTCCATCCCCAATGCATTAACTACCTCAACCAACTTCTCGAAGAATTAATTGATTGGGTTCATAAGACAAAATGGGTAGTTGAGATTTTATGGGTTCTCTCATTGACGTTTGGATTAACACTATTGGCTCAAGGGTTTGAATAATTTCCCTCCCTATTCCTTGTGAAATAATTCCCCCATCTCTTGTTGCATTGCATAGCTAGTTGTGGGTATTTTATTAAATTGCATATTTAAATGATGTCTCAATTTATATTGTGCCTGGATAGTATGAAAACTGTAGGTATCGGTTTTAATTGCCGATACATAAAATGCTAAGTCGATGCTGGGGTCTTGGCCTTGAGCTCCTCACCATGATTTAATAACGATATTTACATCATGTACAATTTTAATGCAATAGGGTCAAAATCGGGATATCACATTCCCCTCCCCTTTACATTAGCACTGTCCTTAGTTCTCTTCAAAATTGAACAAAAACATATGTGCCACTCTCATGGAATCCTCTATCTCCCACATAGCCTCATCGGGACCGTAGTTCTTCCATTGCACCTTTACTTATCCAACGGATCGATTCCGGACCACTGTTATCTTCTTGTCTAGGATGCACAATGGCTCGGTTTGGAACTCTCCCTCTAGTTCCACCTGGATCACATCCCAATTAATCGCATGGTTAGGATCATGTACATATTTATTAAGCAAAGGGACATGAAAAACATTATGAGCTCTAGTGCTAGCAAGTAATGCAAGTCTATATGCAACTGGCCCTATTCTTTCAAGTACTTCAAAAGGCCTACAATATCTAGGTGATGGCTTGGTGCAACTCCCAAGCTTCAAGGAAATCTTCCTTGGTCTCACTCTAAGATAAACATCATTCCCAACACTGAACTCCCTATGCACTCTATGCTTATCTGCATAACTATTCTATCTATCTTGGGATGCTTTCAAGTTCTGCCTGATCTTTGCAAACTCTTGTTCCATTTCCTTAAGAAATTCTGGACAAACCACAGTTCTATTCACTGGATTACCCCAAGTCATTGGTGTCCTACACCTTCTTCCATATAAAGCTTCATATGGACTCATTCCCGGTGATGCTTGCTACCCATTATTATATGCAAACTCTACCAAGTGTAAATATTCCTCCCACTTGGATGGTTTGTCCATTACATACATGCGAAGCATGTCTTCAAGCACCTAATTTACTCTCTCTGTTTGTCCATTGGTTTGAGGATGGTAGGCGGTGCTAAAGTTCAGCTTTGTACCCAAATATGGAAAAAGACCATTCCAAAAATTTGAAGTAAACTTGGTATCCCTGTTAGAAATTATTGCCTTAGGCAATCCATGTAATCTAAAAATTTCCTTCATGAAAATCTTTGCCAATGGCATCGACTTTATATGTGGACTTGACCGGTATAAAATGTGATGCCTTTGTTAACTTGTCAACCACAACCATGATGAAATCATGTTGTCTCATAGTCATTGGAAACCCTGTAGTAAAATCCATGGAAATGACTTCCCATTTCCATTCCAGAATTGGCAAAGGTTGCAACAAACCTATTGGGTCTTGATGTTCAATCTTCACCTGCTGACATTTCATGCACTTAGAAATATACTCAGCAATGTCCTTTTTCATTCCCGACCAAAAATATTGCTTTATGGATGTAGAAATTGTTTTCTGATATCTTGGGTGACCAGCATATGGAGCTTGATGGATTTCATCCATAACAATCTTCCTCAAGTCTGCCAAATTTGGAATATAAATTCTATTCTTATAAGTAAGAAGTTTGTCTCCTTCCAATTTATATCCTTCATACTTCCTTTCAAGGTTTTTTTGCTGCAACTTGTCCTTTATCTACACATACACTTCATCCTCGGCAATATGGTTAATAATCTGTTGCCTCAAATATGGTTGGCAAGTACTAAGAGATTCCACATGCATTTCATGTACCATCCTGCTGAGTGCATCAACCACCTGGTTTTCTTTTCCTTTTATGTGTTTGATTTCAAAATCAAATTCACACAAAAATTCCAGCCATCTAGCTTGCCTAGCATTTAAAGTTGGCTGATGTTGTTCAAGACAAAGCACCCTTGTAACCTAGGGTATCTGGGGTTACCAACTTACTAAGACACTTGCAAATAATCAACTTATCTAGAAAATGAAATAGGAATAGGAAAAAGTATTGACTTACCCGATTTATGACGGTTGATCCAAGCTTGGTCTTCTCCTCTTTCAGTCTCTTTCCAGGCTTCTAGGGATCTCCCAATTCACCTGTAAAAGACAAATTCTTCCAGCAATATATCATATATATTAATGATTAGTGAAATGCATATTCATAATAACATAATTGAAATCATTTATAATCTATCATACATGAGGAAGCAACAATACAGATATTGGAAGAAGAACTTTATTTATTCATAAATAGAGAATGGTAAGATTACAACCCAAATTCTGAGACAAGGACTCCTCTGCATACTAAGGACACTGAATTCTGTTGCTCCAAGATTTCTTAGGCATACCACCAACATAACTTTTCTCTTCTAAGAAATGATTGATTAGCACCATCCCAAGCCCTCCATTTATACACGGGAAAACATAGAGGTTTCGAAGGTTAGGATGGTTGAGACAATTGAGATAGTTGTGGATTAAGGCTCAAATGATCTCAACTAATCGTGATTTATTATTTTTAACATTGTATTAAGGTACAAATGAGTATGTATAAAGGAAAGGCACGGGTGAAACGCTCTTTTCTCAAAGGAAACTCGCATGTTCAATGTACACGCGGGTTGCAATGCAAATAGTCACGTGTGCAACCCTAATCTCCAAATAAAAATATATGAAGCTGGTCAGGAAATCATGTATCAATGGTTATGCACATCTATAGTGTTTGGGAAACTTCAATCCTGATGTCCTTTTGTGTCCTGACATATTGGATGTTAGTACTCGGATGGAGAAGTTCCATTTTGGTTGATAACAGATGCCCCCTAATGTGTGAGGTCAGAGGGAAGCGATGGCTGAAATACATTACAATATTTTAATCTTGGAGAACTCAAGTGTCCAAGGCAGTAGAGGAAGTACCTGAAACAAATACATATCAATGTCATATACAAAATCATATCCAACGATTCCATGTTCAATATAATGGAACACTAGCTCATTTACAATATTTGATTACATCATATGAGATGGGTACAAGACCATGTATATTACAAAGGTGGATCGAAGCCATAATATACAATGACGAGTCTTCAAAATATAGAAGCTGTGCAACTGATCATAACATAGTATTGCACAACTTAGGTTATAAATGAGAACCTAAGGTCTTCATCGAAATCCAAAGGAACCAATACTATCTCTACCATGTGAATAGGTGTGTTAAATTTGAACATGGGAGAGACTCAACA
Source organism: Pseudotsuga menziesii (assembly GCA_001517045.1). Taxonomy (NCBI): domain Eukaryota; kingdom Viridiplantae; phylum Streptophyta; class Pinopsida; order Pinales; family Pinaceae; genus Pseudotsuga; species Pseudotsuga menziesii. The sequence goes on from LPNX010036324.1 coordinate 615,256, forward strand.
GAATGTCAGATAATGAGTGAAACTGACAACTGAAGCAAAGGAGTTCACCAATGATGATAGTGAATCCTAAGGTACCATCGTCAAAGATCTAGGTATTCGTCTTCAGGAAGACTTACTGATGAGAAACCATACTGTGATGAGGAAGGCAATTGATCCTCCAACATATCACAAGAGTGACTAGGAACTGGATACGGGAAGGTAGACACAAGCAATACTCAGATAGGATAATGATGGAATCAGGATAATATTCAGATGGAGGGATAAATCCTTGAACAATGAGCACATCATAGAGATGACCCAAGGAAGCCTTTTAACTTGCAGATAGAAGAACTAGACTTATCTATCATGTAGGAGACATGATAGGATTCCACAAGTATAAAAGACAAGTGGAGGAGTAAAGACTCGAAGTGATAGCTGAGCTGAAAGTGTAAACTGAAACATGAGTATCAGACAGTTCATAGAGTGCTATGTTCAAGGAGGACATGCTACCACTGTTTATAACCCAAAGAGAGTACTTCTTCCTTATCTTTCCTATTAAATTTTAACAAGTCTAGGAAAGTCAACTCAGGTCTTTCTTCATTTTTGACAAGCTTGAAGAGGGGAGAGATTAATGCTTGATAAAGTCACTGATTCGTGGATTTTATGAGCACGAACTAGTACATGCTCGTTGGTGTCTTCATATTTAGAGAGTCTGAAAACTATGAAGAAGAGTCCAGGGGGGTGCTTTTTCGTCCAATTTAGTCTCCTGAGGCTGGAAAAGTATAAAACACACCACATAAGAACTCTATTAGCTTCCGAAGAAGTAAGGTGCACCTTTTCATTCTTAGTTAGGAAGGTCTGAAAAAGGTTAAATTACCACCTACCCAATTCCCCTTCAAAAGCATCATATAGCTTGAGTTTAATGAGTGTGAAGGAAGGCAAGATCACTCGAAAAGATCCATTTGGTTACAAGAAATGGGGCTTACAACAGTAAACTCGATGCTTTGTTCTTTAGGGTTTAATGAGCATGACAAAGACATAAAGTACACTTGAAATCTTTTTCATGTTTAGGTCCAGAGCATGAAAAAGAGAAAACTAAGCTCATACCGGGCGGTCCTTTTCCATAAATTTAGTCCCTCAGGTCTGGAAAAGTGATAAACCTATTCCTGAGAATACTCTTCTCAATTCCAAAGAAAAGAGAGTGTTCATTTTTTGTATTATTCCACATGGTCTGAGAAAGCGATAACCTACCACCAATGTGGATGCCCATTCACATATTCTTAATGAGCTTGAATGGACACGTTTACTCGGCAGTCAAGTTTATTTTGAGGAGTTAGACTTGGGCCTAAAGAAACTCCATAAGGGTGGGGAGCCTTATAAAAACTGATAGCTTGTAAAATGAGACCAAAATGAGGTTCAATTTGGTGTGAACAATAGCTAAGAAGGCTCCCCTAAACCTACAACAAATGCGGCATGAGTACCAAAAGACAACAAAATGTTCTAAACTAGGGTACTCATGGAAGGGAGGCTCTATCCACGGAAGAATAATGATGTAGACGAGGTAAAAATGGTTGAACACCATAGTCCATGGTCAAAGAGGTCATCCTAGGGTTCATAGAGGATAAGGTATAGATGCAGAATGACATATGAAAGACTCAAATCCTACCCTATATGAGCAGATAACAAATTATAAAAGACTTTGAACCTATTCTATTAGGAAAAAAGGAAATGGTATTAGTTCAATTATAAAAATAATTTTCAAACTATAGGTTAAAAACCCACAAATTGAAAATTTTCCTATATATAGTTCAAAAATAGAATTAAAACATACCATTTCATATTTTACCCAATTTAGCAATATTTTACCTTTGTCTTGGATTGCTCAACACAAACAAACCAGTGGACGATTTCGAATTCCGCAAGTGTTAGGTTAACTATCTTTCTCCTTTCTAGCATTCCAACCATTTTAATTTTCATTTCTATGCAAATTTCACTACAACAAAATACCCTTTTGGCGACAATTTTTCA
>LPNX010036324.1:617825-645539 GCA_001517045.1 Pseudotsuga menziesii
GGCGGGAGGGGGGGAGGGGGTTTAGAAAGTACTTGCAGCGGTTTTGCTAAAACCCTCTCCAAAATGTTTTTAAGGTATTTGGGGGTGGTCCTGAAAACCCCCCCTCAAAAGTCCTGAGAATTTGACTTTTGAGGGGGGTTTTTAAGGACCGCCCCCCAAATACCTTAAAATGTTTTTTGGGGGTGGGGGGGGCGGTGGTGGGTTAGCAAAACCTCTGCAAGCCACCTTTAGGGGGGGTCTTTCTAAACCACCCCCCCAAAAAGTCTTGAGAATTAGACTTTTCGAGATGCTGTTTGACTTCAAAGCCATATGTACAAAATTTCCAGAGTTCTCTTATGGTGAAAATGTGGAGCTCAGCATAATGGTGAAGGATATGACCAATCTATATTTTCCAACTACTAATCAATGGAAGCTAGTTGATAACTATGGAAAAGTAAATACAGGTTGCACTAATAGGAGTCCTCTGTTGTTACCTCGGGGTCCAGAGGAGGAATCTTGGATAGAGTTTGAAATTTTATGGATTAGGTATGAGGATTGGTGTACCACATTTGGAGTTTTGGACATTTTACATTTCATTAATAAAATTTTATACTATTAGGTGTAATCTATTTGGTGAATTCTACTATTTGATACATATGAATTATGTAGTTGTTGCATTCAATTATGTATGGCATATTATTGTTTTGTTATAATTGGTTTTTCTTTTCCAATAAAATTTTCATTATGTATGAAATTTTTAAGTTTGAAACGATAATATACATTTTCTAGCATGTGGTTTTTTGTGAATATGCTTCTATAGTGTCTTCAAACTATCCGAAAAACCTCTTATTATAGCCTTCTAGATATGGTTGGATGCACCATACAACAATCTAGAGATCCACACTCTTAGAATATTTTGATCATCATCCTATGAGTTGTGGTGGGTATTTCCCTAAGTCCAGTTATGCAGATTTTACCAATAATTCCATACTTGGACAATTTTTGATCTTCTCCTAGGCTTGGTCTAATTTCCCTAAACCACATTTTTGGCAGGTCCATAAATTATTTTTCATGGTCTCTTTGGACAAAATTAGACCATGGTTGAGTAGACAAAAAAGAAGCCTACAATATCCCCATGTGGTGCATGCATTTTCTCCAACACACAATTTGTGGTCGGCATCCTCTTAAGGATACTTGGATCAATATTCCCATACTTAGTTAATTTTCTGATTTTCACTAATTGGTCGTATTTCTCTAGAACGATGTCATAATGCAACAATGATTTCAACTTCATGCCACATCATCATCTATGCCATGCCATGCCATGCAGGTGCCATCCTTAGTGTGGGAATCAACCTTAATGCGGGCATCACTTAGCCCCTTTACAACACTTGGCCAGTTTTTCTTTGTCTTTAGTATGCAAAATAACATTTTTCTTCTATTTTGGTAGTTTGATATTTTCCTTATCTGATAACCATAGGAAATAAAATAAGCATGGCTAGATAGCCATTTAAACAATGAATAGGACCATATCATCTGATGAATATTATCATTAAAGGAGCACCCCATTGCGGGCATTTCCAAATGGTCTCTCAAACTCTTTGACTAACACTTAACTAGTTCTCTTAAAACCCTAGGTCACCAAGGTGATTTCATTTTTCCTTCAAATTTGGCAAGTGAGATACTCAATGGGTAGAGGCCAACAATGTGAACCCATAAAGACCACTTTAACTTCTATATCTTCTTTCTCTCTCCTTGGTGGGCATTTATCTGGAGCAGTGCAAATATGGCTGAGAGGCACTTTTGGCAGACTGATATCTTCTTACCTAAAGACATTTTGGTCAGGCTAATAATAGGGTTGGATGTACCATACAACACTATAGAGATCCACACTCTCAAAATATTTTTATCATCATCCTATGAGCTGTGGCGTGTATTTCCCTAAGGCAGTTATGCAAAGTTTACCAATAATTCCATACTTGGACAATTTTTGATCTTCTCCTAGGCTTGGTCTAATTTCCGTAATCCACATTTTTGGTAGGTCCATAAATTTTTCTTCGGGGTCTCTTTGGAAAAACTGAGACCATGGTTGAGTATAAAAAACAACGGCCTACAATTTCCCCATGTGGTGTGGGCATTTTATTAAACACACCATTTGTGGCGGGCATCCTCTTAAGGCTACTTGGACCAATATTCGAAAACTTAGGCAATTTCCTGATTTTAACTAATTTGCCGTATTTCTCCAGAACGATGTCATAATGCAACAATGATTTCAACTTCATGCCACATCATCATATATTCCATGCCATGCCATACAGGCATCATCCTTAGTGTAGGAATCAACCTTAATGCGGGCATCACTTAGCCCCTTTACAACACTTAGCCATTTTTTCTTTGTCTTTAGTATGCAAAATCACATTTTTCTTCTAATTTGGTAGGTTGATATTTTCCTTATCTGATCACCGTAAGAAAAACCAAGAGCATGGATAGATATCCATTTCAACAATGAACATGACCATATCATCTGATGAATTTTATCATGAAAGGAACACCCCCTTGGGGTAATTTCCAATTGGTTTCTCAATCTCTTTGTCTAACACTTAACCAATTCTCTTCAAACCCTAGGTCACCAAGGTGATTTCATTTTTTCTTCAAATTTGGCAAGTAATATTCCCAATGGGTAGAGTTCAACAAGGTGAATCTGGCAAGACCACTTTCATCTTTTGGAGCTTCTTTCTCTCTTTTCAATGGGCATTGATATTTTCTTACTGAAATACTTTTTGGTCAGGATTATGATCTAGTTGGATGCACCATACAACACTCTAGAGATCCACACTCTCAAAATATTTTTACCATCATCCTATGATATGTGGCATGAATTTCCCTAATTCTAGTTATGCATATTTTACCAATAATTCCATACTTGATAAAACATTCCAGAGCTTCTTTCTCTCTCCTTGGCAGGCATTTTTCTGGAGCAGTGCAAATATGGTTGAGAGGCACTTTTGGTAGATTGATATATTCTTCCTGAAATACTTTTTGTTCGGGCTAATGATATGGTTGGATGCACCATACAACACTCTAGAGATCCACACTCTCAAAATATTTTGATCATCATCCTATGAGTTGTAGCAGGCATTTCCCAAAGGCCAGTTATGCAGATTTTACCAATAATTCCATACTTGGACATTTTTTGATCTTCTCCTAGGCTTGGTCTAATTTCCCTAAACCACAGTTGTGGCAGGTCCGTAAATTCTTCTTCAAGGTCTCAAACCATTTGTGACAGGCATTTTCTTCAACAAACCATTTGTGGCGGGCATCCTCTTAAGGCTACTTTGTCTTTAGTATACAAAATAACCTTTTTCTTATATTTTGGCAGGTTGATATTTTCCTTATCTGATCACCATAAGAAAAAAGAAGAGCATTGATAAATATCCATTTAAACAATGAACAGGACCATATCATATGATGATTTTTATCATCAAAGGAACACCCCCTTGTAGGCTTTTCCAACTGGTCTCTCAAACTCTTTGTCTAACACTTAACCAGTTCTCTTCAAACCCTAGGTCACCAAGGTGATTTCATTTTCCCTTCAAACTTGACAAGTGAGATGCACAATGGGTAGAGGCTAACAAGGTGAATCCATCAAGACCACTTTCATCTTCTGGAGCTTCTTTTTGTCTCCTTGGCAGGATTTTTTCTGGAGCAATGCAAATATGTCTGAGATGCACTTTTGGCAGATTGATATCTTCTTCCTATAAGACTTTTTGGTCAGGCTAATGATCTGGTTGGATGCACCATACAACACTCTAGAGATCCACAGTCTCAGAATATTTTTATCATCATTCTATGAGCTGTGATGGGCATTTCCATAAGGCTAGTTGGGCATTTCCCTAAGGCTAGTTGGGCATATTTTACCAATAATTCCATACATGTTCAATTTTTTATTTCTCCAAGGCTTGGTCTAATTTCCCTAAACCACAGTTATGGCAGCTCCATAAATTATTCTTCAAGGTTTCTTCTTGATGTTATTAATTTGACCATTGAACTCATATTATTATTTAGGGTTTCTTTTTGTTAATGGCTTCTTTTGTTTTTTGTCAGAAAGAATGTGGGCTTATCAAAGTCAGAATCTTTGTCTGTCGGTTTTTCCATTTCAAGAATTATTATGTCTTTTTGTATAAGGATACTCTCCTTTTTTCTATGGACCTGTTTTCCATCAAGGATGGAGGGTCTGGAAATATCTTTAGAACTTCTCTACCTGCTTGTCTCTTTGAGCAGGAATGTGTCTCTGAACTGCAACGTTTTTTGTAATACTACCATTTTTTTTCATTAGAATAGTTCCTTAACTTAGAAAAAAAAACATGGTGACTTCAATGTGCAAATTGAGTAGTATGTATTTAAACTTTGTTTTGATTTTGAAATTCAAAATGTTTTTAAACTTAGTTTTGATTTTCAAATTCAAAATGATTTGTATCTGGTTGTTTTGTACAACATAAAAGGTCATGGACTCAATTGAGTTAAGAAACCAGCTTACTATTATTGTTAATCATTGCATATGAATTTTTTTTAGGATGCAAGCTTATTCCTTTAAATATTTAATTTTGGTCATTTTCTTATTCTTGCTACAATGTGGAAAATAAATTATATTAATGTGGTTTATTTTGTAAATGTCTATTTTTGGAAATAGAAGGCAATAGAAGGATAAACTAATTTACAAAAAAAAACTTAATGAAAATATGATATACAGACTGCTCATTCTACATATTCACAACACAACATCTCATTTCACATGCAACAAAGATCATATATACTGATGTATTGCAAAATCAGAAATTGTGCCCATGGCATATAATTGCAACTTGTGCCCAAAATTTGAATTAAAAGTAAACATTAATCCTGAACTACAAAAAATTATAAACTATGTCTTGATCTAAGTATAAATATTTAATAAATCAACTATTCTCAGTTGATACAACATCACTGAAATCACTAATCACACGGTATAAGCACTAGTTACATAGTTCAATGTCAGCGTTATGCCAGTGAATGAAGCTCAACAAAGCATCTGATAGGTTACATAATGCACTACTGGGACGTGGTAGAGCTATATTTTCAAATAGAGGATCTAAAATTTCTATCGGATTCACAATATAATAGCCTTTTCCAACAGGGACACAATGTACAATTGCATTTGGGTCAGTCTTATGTATTGTCACCCTTGCAACTTTAACCCATGAGTTTAATGCAACAAGAAAGCATTTATTTCCTTACAGCCCCAATTGGGAAGTTGGTGTCAACTCATTATTATTATATTGACCTTGCAAATAAATGAGACAAAGTAAGATGCATGGAAATAATAATTTAAACATTGATGATCCTAGATTAAATAATTACAATCTTACATGAATTGGTGTTTTCATTTTTTCAATTTGCAGTTTCGATGGAACCATTGGTGTTTTTTGTACCAAATGTTCATCATATTTTGATGCACGACTTTGCACCCAACAGACAATGATTTCTAATATATTGATAAAATAAAATAAAATTGAACTAAATTACGAAATTTTCCAATAATTACTAGGGATGATGGAGTATTCATTGAAGTTAATTTCTTTTGTATTGGTCCATTCTTAATATTATTTAAAATAATAATTAAACAACTAACCTCCACCACAGGCGTGATTTCAGCATGCACATTTTGTACCGTAGGACATTGTTTATTTGAGCAATCAAATATTAGCCTTCAGATCATTACTGTGAAAGTATGTATACTTATACAAGAGTAAAGAATTGGACACTAACACTTTCTTTTTTGACCACATGTTCTCTCTCCATATCTTCTACTCTTTTCAGTGGTTCAACTATTGTTGTTTTCAAAGATGAGATTTCCTATGTTTTTTCTTTCACTGCAGCTTGGCTTACAGCTAGCACCTCCTTGTATGGAATTTTTCCAAACAAGTTAGTCGGCGTAACTCCTAAGCCAACACCATGACATTGTCCTAGAGCATCAACCCCTAGTACCTTGGCAAGGGCATCATCCCTAGATGCAAAGTCTTGAGATGAAACTTCTACTTGTGATTGTTCAATTTTTTGCTAACATTGACATACAATTAAATCAGATCATAGAAGAAAACATTTGCAACATGTAAAATGAAATTTTAATCAATATCTAAATCAAAAGGTTGAGAACATACTATTGTTTCTCCTATATCTGGTGTGATTGGAGTGCCATCCTTCTTTTGATGGCACTTCTTCCATAAGTATTCCCTAATAATGCTTGTAGTTGTATCATCAAAGGCTATAGATTTTTTCTAGTTGTAACAAGTAAAATAGTATGGTTAAGTTGTGACATTACAATGAAACTAAAATATGCTAATATTTCTCATATCGGATAAAATATCATCACAATTGTATACCATGCCATCTTTGACCCGTTGATAACCTCGACGTCCAGAGGTGTGCAAGTCCTTCTCCTTTTCTCTATTTTCCCTGTTTTTTTTCCTTATTTCCTAGAAATCAATTGAAAATAACATATATAAGTCAACATTACAAGCCAACAGACATTCTAAAAAACTTGATTATATAATATGTGAAATTTTTGCTCACTAGGAACTCAGTGGTGGCTCGTGATAAGACAAATTCTCTCCACACTGTATCACTTATCCTAATTGGAGGAACATTTTTTAATCTTTACTCTGTTGAACCATAAGGGTCACAATATTTTTTGGTCAACTAATATCTATGACTGTTTGTCTTATGGCCAATGGATTTCATACAATATTCTTTAAGGACCGGAGGGATTGTGAATTTTTCTTGCAACATACAAGAATTGAATTTTTAGATGCCATACATGGTTTGAAAATAAACTTTGAAATCATCCAAAAATAGAAATGTTGAAAAAAATACATGTAATGTCTAATACTCACATTAATAATGTTCCACAAGTCCTTTAATTGATCTGAAACCTTTCTCTAATCAAAATAATTGATTGGTACCATTTCCCTTGCTAGCATACTTAGTAATGAAGATAGCTTCACGAAGTTTGGACCAATTGGTTGGTTCCTTTCATTGATATGAATTTCGATCTTTTCCTCCAAGTTACTGATTTCTGCACATTTAGTTGCTCCTCTACCTTTCTTTTTGACTTTCTTTGTTGATGCTTGTGTAGAGGGATCTTCACCTTCTATACTAATATCTTGTTGGCATTTTTCTTTGTGAACATATTCTATAAAATAAGGGCACGTAAAGGTGTTATAGATTTCTAAGTCATAAAATTTTATTTATGAAGACCTACAACATTATACATTAATGACCTTACCTTGTTCTTCATGTTGCTCCATCTCTTTTTGTGTCGAGGGATCTTCCCCTTCTACAATGTTATCCATATGGCATGGTTGTTTGTGAACATATTCTATAAAAGAAGGGAACATAAAGGTGTTATGGACTTCTTAATCATAAGATTTATAGTTATAAGGAACTATAAAAATATGAATTAATGGTCTTACCTTGTTCATGTTGCTCATCCTCCTGAAAATAGGAAAATGTATCTTTGTCATTTTCTCTTTGTTAGGACTAGTAGAGTCATTCAAAGGCATAGAAGGTGTACAAATCTTCTTTGCCATTGTTTGTATTTTCCTCTTCTTTGTAGCTATAGCCAAGAATGTTATTAAACATATGCCTAACATCATCATACAAAAAAATAAGCATTATATAACTAAATTGTTCTGTTTCTAAATATTTACCTTCTGAGATGCATGTCCCTTTCTTTCCCATTTGATCATTTTGATGTGTTCTTTTTGAAAGTTTCATAATCAGTTTTTTTTGATTTCGTGTCATAACCTACTTTGCCTGTTTTTTTTTAAATGATTACATTATTGATTAGTCATTGCCTATTAGATTGTTATTAAATTACAAAGTAATATGATATAACAATTTAAATTAAATAAAAGTAGTATTCCCATTTTCTGTGATGGGGAATTTTGTTTTTTACATAGAACTCACAGATGTAACCTTTGGGTGGCTCAACCACAGTTTTATTAATATAAAACCTACTCGTTGTTGTTAATTTTTTTTTTTAAGTTAAATAAAAATAATGATATACTTTAATCACAAACAATCACTTACCTTCACGTCTCCACTTGTACAAAGCCTACATAATTAACCAAAAAAATAAAGTCTATCATCACTCAATTCTTAACTGAAAGTTGTTTAAACAGTTAATCTATCTAACAAGTTTCAAAAGTAAAAGGGAAGACTATCTGTAAGGACTATATTCTAAAAGGAACAGATGTCATAACTTGAGAGAGAGAGAGAGTGTTAGAGTGTTGTAGGTTTAGGTTAGACACATACAGTAGCCAACAAGATACCTCAGTCTCCAAGAGTGAAGACCCCTTGGCCTTAGAGGCTGCAAGCAGGACACGGTTTACGTAGGGAGCCCCAAAGATGAACACGGTAATGGTCTTGCAGTAGTGGGAAAGTGCAGTCTATCTCTAGTGCGCACAAAACAATCACAACCAAGCTAAATGAATGTCAAACAGTCCACGACTCAACCGTAGAGGAAACCAAAATTTTTACAGAATTTTAAAATTTTGTAGCATAGGAACCACTATTTTGATTTCTGTCAATCCATGGTCAACCATAGAGGAAGAGCCACCAAAATCCACGGTCAATCCTAGAGGAAACCAAAATTTTTACATAATTTTTAAAATTTTGTAGCATAGGAACCACTATTTTGATTTATGTCAATAAAGAAACCACATAATGCGTATTACAGTTACTAAGCATATGATAAAATTTTGTACAAAATGCAGCACATAATGCGTATTACACTTAAAATTTTGTAGCAGAGGAACCGCTATTTTGATTTCTGTCAATAAAGAAACCACAGAATGTTCTCAATGTTTGTTGTTTTCATGAAAGCATTGATAAATTACTTGCAATAACGCATAACGCAAAACAAGAATGCAGTGAAACTTAAGTTAGACCTCACGCAATTCACCTCAATATATCCCAATAGCTTAACTTCAACTTTCATGATGTTGAATACTAGAATCAAAGCAAGTAAACGTCGACCTGTGCAAAAATAAAACGTCGTCCTTTCCCAACAAAACTATTTGTTGGAGATAAAATGTGAGAAGTTATGTTAGGGGTCCCATTTTTTTTTAATTTCATTTTTTTTTTTTTTTGGTAAATTTAATATCTTTTTTTGGTATAGATAGCAAAAGAACCCAAGTTTTATCCTAAGATTTTCAATGCAAAGGGGAACGATCCTCGTACTGGGAGTCATGTAGGTGGGAACCAAACAAATGCATCGAAAGGAAATGCAATATTAGCCTATTGTGGTGGATGACATGAAGTTAAATAATGTAATAAGCATGGCTTCTAAGGCATTGAATGTGAGGTTTATTTTTAGAAGGATGGGGACAATGAGTTTGTTTCAATAGATTCAAGTGCACTAGTAATCAATTTTAGCTTACCACATAAGGGATTTCATTTTCATTTGAGGTTATATGTTGAGGTTACATCCAAATATATTATTATTTCTAGTAGGTATCTACTGCATTTATACCTAGGGATATTAGAATAATTATGAGAAGAGATATACGGTGTTACATTTAATCTATATGCTCTCCATTAATTTTGACAATTCATTAATACGTTGGTTAAGGACCTACCTGGAGAAAACCTACAAGAACCTATATAATCCGTTTAGTTATTAAGAATTTTAATCATTACCTCTTCCAACCATGTGCAATTCTTATAAAGATAAAAGGAATTTAAACCATTAACCTATGTTTTTTAGACCGGTATTATACCATTGAAACTATTCTCCTAATGAAAATTTGATAACTTTCTTGATGGACCATATGAATATGATGTGACCCCCATCTCCTTATAAGTATAATTTTTAACATACAATGTCAACCTTCCATATCTTTATAATTATCAAACAAATTATAGGTATATACCTAGTATTGTAGCTATCAACACTTGCTATATGAATTAGTGAACCATGACAATCTTGTAGCTAGATCAGATAAAAAGATGGCTATATAGATCCAAAATTTCATCTAATCTATCCTTAAATATTCCCTTAACCATCATCTCTAACTGAAAATGATTGACACCAAATGAAGTGACATATACTACCTTGAATAATGGACATTGCAGAGGCAAATTTGTCATTTATCTTGCACTAGTGGAGCATATGAAGGAAAATGGTTGTGATCAACCATATATTCATACCTACATTAATAATCCTTCGATGAATGGATTTCACAAGGAAAATGACTTGATACAAATAAGGAGGTTGAGAGGGTATACCATGAAATTGACCATGTAATAACCATGGCTTATAATGCATTGATTATGACTCAAATAATTGTACTAAATTGATATGATGACTGCATTGATATGACTCAAACTATTGTACTAAATTGACATATCAATTAGGTAACTAGGGATATTGGAATAATTATGAGTAGATATATACGGTGTTACATATAATCTATATGATCTCCATAAGTTTGACAATTCATTAATACATTGGTTAAGGTCCTACCTGGAGAAAACCTACAAGATAACCTATATAATCCTTTTAAATATTTAGAATTTTTATCATTATAAACTCTAATTCCAACCATATGAAATTCTTATAAAGATAAAAGGAATTTGAACCGACATTAATAACCTATGTATTTCAGACCTGCATTATACCATTAAAACTATTATCCTAATGATAATATGATAACTTATTGTTTGATCAACCATATGAATATGATCTGACCCCCATCACGTCCTTATAAGTATAATTGTTAACCTACAATGTCAACCCTCAATCTCTTTATAATTATCAAACAAATTATTGGTATATTATACCTAGTAATGTAGGTGTTAATGAGGAAAAGGACACCTTTCTAATTCCTACAACACTTGTTATATGAATTAGTGAACCATGACAATATTGTAGCTAGATCATATAAAAAGATGTCTATATAGATACAACATTTCATCTAATCTATCCTTAAGTATTCCCTTAACGATCATCCCTAAGTGAAAATGATTGACACCAAATGAAGTAACATATAGTACCTTGAAAAATGGACATTGTAAAGGAGGAAAAGTTGTTGTTTATCTTGCACTAGTGGAGCATATGAAGGAAAATGGTTGTGATCAACCAAAAATTCATACTTATATTAATAATCCTTTGATGAATGGATTTCAGAAGGAAAATGACTTGATACAAATAAGGCAGTTGAGAGGGTATACCATGAAATCGACCATGTATATTAGCCTATATTTGTGGTGGATGACATGAAGTTAAATAATGTAATAGCCATGGATTATAATGCATTGATTGTGATGTTTATTTGTAGAAGGATGGGGTAGTGAGTTTGTTTCAATGTATTCAAGTGCACTAGTAATCAATTTTAGCTTACCACACAAGGGATGTCATTAATTATTTCATTTGAGGTCAGATGTTGAGCTTACAATATCCAAACATATAATTATTTCTAGTTGGTATCTATTGCATGCATTTATATGTAGGTGGATTTACCGGTTACTTGATCAAATTACTAATATATCATTGAAGGTCCCATGTCAATAAGTAAGGATACCATAAGGATCAAATAATTGTACTAATTGATTAGTATATTTCCATAGAATCTCTTATGATTCTACAGAAGATATGTATTTTCTCTTTGATCTGCTATTTGTAACTACTGGAATCATGATATGACTCATTACTTTTTCTTTCCTTACAAAGAGATCTATCATATGCAGTATTCCCTTAACAATTTTTTCTAGTTATTTTCTTGGTTGGATTTATTATCTCTCTTCTTATGGAGATCATATGAGCTAAAATTTCTATGGTGGTATGCCTTAAAAATATACTTTCTTAATTGACATATCAATTAGGTAACAAGGGATATTAGAATAATTATGAGAATAAATATACGGTGTTCCATTTAATCTATATGCTCTCCATAAGTTTGATAATTCATTAATACATTGGTTAAGGTCCTTACCTGGAGAAAACCTACCATATAACCTATATAATCCTTTTAAATATTCAAATTTTTTATCATTATAACCTCTAATTCCAACCATATGAAATTCTTATAAAGATAAAAGGAATTTGAACCGACATTAATAACCTATGTATTTCAGACCTGCATTATACCATTGAAACTATTCTCCTAATGATAATCTGATAACTTGCTTGATGGACCATATGAATATGATGTGACCCCCATCACCTTATAAGTATAATTTTTAACCTAAAATGTCAACCCTCAATCTCTTTATAATTATCAAACAAATTATAGGTATATTATACCTAGTAATGTAGGCGTTAATGAGGGAAATGACATCTTTCTAATTCCTACAACACTTGTTATATGAATTAGTGAACCATGAAAATCTTGTAGCTAGGTCAGATAAAAACATGGCTATATAGATCCAAAATTTCATCTAAACTATCCTTAACCATCATCCCTAACTGAAAATCATTGACACCAAATGAAGTAACATAAACTACCTTGAATAATGGACACTGCAAAGGAGGAACAGTTGTTGTTTATCTTTCACTAGTGGAGAATATGAAGGAAAATGGTTGTGATCAACCAAATATTCATACTTACATTAATAATTCTTTGATGAATTAATGGATTTCACAAGGAAAATGACTTGATACAAATAAGGAGGTTGAGAGGATATACCATGAAATCGACCATGTATATTAGCCTATTGTGGTGGATGACATGAAGTTAAATAATGTAATAACAATGACTTATAATGCATTGATTGTGATGTTTTCTTGTAGAAGGATGGGGGCAGTGAGTTTGTTTCAATGTATTCAGGTTCACTAGTAATCAACTTTATCTTACCACATAAGGGATGTCATTAATTTAATCTGAGGTTAGATGTTGAGCTTACAATATCCAAACATAGTATTATTTCTAATCGGGATATACTACATACATTTATACGTAAGTGGATTTACCGGTTACTTGATCAAATTACTTATATATAATTTGAGATCCCATGTCAATCAGTAAGGATACCATAAGGATAAAATAATTGTACTAAATTAGTCTATTTCCACAGACTAATATTCTAACAATTTTGTCTTGTTTTTTTCTTGGTTGGATTTAAGATCTTTTTTCTTACGGAGATCATATGAGGTAAAATTTCTATGGTGGTATGCCTTACAAATCTACTTTCTTAATTGACATATCAATTAGGTAACAATCGATATTATAATAATTAGGAGAAGAGATATACGATGTTGCATTTAATCTATATGCTCTCCATAAGTTTGAAAATTCATTAATACATTGGTTAAGGTACTACCTGGAGAAAACCTACAAGAACCTATATAATCATTTTAAATATTAATAGTTTTTATATAACCAGATCTTCCATTGACCACATGCAATTATTATAAAAATAAAAGGAATTTGAACCATTAACCTATGTATTTTAGACCATAATCAATACCATTGAAACAATTCTCCTAATGATAATCTTATAACTTGCTTGTTGAACCATATGAATATGATGTGACCCCCATCTCCTTATAAGTATAATTTTTAACCTACAATGTCAACCTTCCATCTCTTTATAATTATCAAACAAATTATAGGTATATTATACCTAGTATTGTAGGTGTTAATGATGGAAAGTACACCTTTCTAATTCCTACAACACTTGTTATATGAATTAGTGAACCATGACAATCTTGTAGCTAGATCAGAGAAAAATATGGCTATATAGATCCAAAATTTCATCTAATCTATCCTTGTTTTTTTGTATTCCCTTAACCATCATCCCTAACTGAAAATGATTGTCTTATCCAAACATAGTATTATTTCTAGTCGGTATCTACTGCATTACCTAGGTGGATTTACCGGTTACTTGATCAAATTACTTATATATCATTCAAGGTCCCATGTCAATAATTAAGGAAACCATAAGGATCAAATAATTGTACTAAATTAGTCTATTTCCGTAGACTCTCTTATGATTCTACACACGATATTTTCTCTTTTATATGCTATTTGTAACTACTGGCATGATATGACTCATTATTGTTTCTTGCCTTACTAAGAGATCTATCATATGCATTAAAACAACTATTTCTTGTTTTTTTCTTGGTTGGATTTATGATCTCTCTTCATATGGAAATCATATGAGCTAAAATTTCTATGGTGGTATGCCTTACAAATATACTTTCTTAATTGACATATCAATTAGGTAACCAGGGATATTAGAATAATGAGAAGACATATACGGTGTTACATTTAATCATGCGATGCCAATCTATAGCCTCCGCCTCATTTATGTATTTGCATTGTTCAATGAACCATTTTACTGGTGGAAGTGTAGTATTTTTTTATAGATGCTTGCATCAGAATTTCTATTTAATTAGGTCATTGGAGAGTCAATGACAGGTGGCATATGGAATTATTGAAGCAAGTGATCTCTAATAATGTAAAGGCCATTGCAGTACTGCACCTTTGACTAATTTACTCACTCCCAAGTGAGATTTATTGAGCTCTAAAGGAAACGAAGTTTCCCATACCTTCCAAGCCATTAATTGAGGTTATCGAAGACATTTATAACTCCTCCTAAAAATACATTGATATGTTAAAATGGTGGTGACAACTTTAACATCTTCATATCCTACCATACTATCAACATATATTAGTTAGTATACAGGTTGGGATATCTCCACATTAGAAAGATATTTATATTTAACCCATAGAGCCTCCCTACAATGTAAGTTATAAATATCCTTGGCAAGCAATATAATAGAAGATAGAAATGCTTATGTAATAATTAAAATAAGAATATAAGAAACTAGGACTCCCTAGCGCCATCCCCATACCATATTCTATAATAAGGTTTAGCCCAAGGGGGTCTTTCTATGAGTCTAACAAGTAACAATATTATAGTATACCTAGGATTACAGGATCATGATGTGGTTATACATACAACAAATTTTCAGGCCCATCTAGATATACAATGCGATAGATTCATGCATATTTTCTTTTTTTCCTTTTTTGGTTCTTATGTTTTTGAAAAAAAAGGAGTAAAAAAGGGGCTGATTTCATCTTTTGGAGGACGTATTCTTCATTTGTTGGCTGAGTTTGGACTGCATGGGCCATGAGATCATCTGGAGAGGATACAGTCTTGTTTGTGAGGACGAATTAATTTATGTTGGAGAGGACACAGTCTTGTTTGTGAGGACTATTTACAGTTCCACATCTACAGTGCTCCACATGGTTCATCAGGGACAATATAAAGGGTTGCTACAGCCAAAAAGGGAGCTGCGGTACATATTGACACCTATAGGAATCTACTACAGCTTTGTTGGGTAATCTCATTGCCGTCTTCCTTCTTGTTATGAATGTGCATAACGTTTCTGGGTAGTGAAGAAGGGAAATGCAACATAATAACGAGAAGAAGAAGATTTGGGTTGTTTTGAGGAGCTAGAAGTGCATGGTAGACACCAAAGCTCACTTCCATAAATCATTGTGCACGCCCAAGAAGCTACAGGTTAGAGTTAAAGTAATTTCAGATTTGCTTGTCTACCTTAGAACTGCTGTTACAGTCATTGTAAAATCAAAGTTATATGAATATGATATTTAGGGTTTATTTTCCTTATTATTTATGCAAATAAATATTTATTGCATTTACTGTTCATTGTTAGCGCTACGAAAATCAAGATCTGAATATTATAGTCAATTTATACATATGATGGCGCTGATTTGCATACAAACTTCAAAACCCTTGAGATCCAAAAAAAACTCTTTGTTTTAAACAACTTTCTGCACTGTCTAACTTTATTTCATAGCATAATTCTAGGTTTTTGCATGTTACCTTCCAAAACGGAATTCTTTTTGGAAGGCTAGAATCAGAAGTTGGCTTTTCAACTTTCGACACTTCCAAAAAAAGAGTTTCCACACAACAATTCTTCCCCGTCGTCGATCTCGATCGTTGATCTATCAATTTCGTGGCCACCCTGAGTGTTCGTACAAATTACCTTTTTAGGAAGCAAAATGGATTTCTAATCATTCGATCAGTGTCCCCACCAAATCAACGGTGGATTCCAAATTTTACTAAGTGCATTCCATAGAATATCGTGCACATGAAAAGTTTTTCAAAGCTTGAAAATTCTCCCAACAATATCACTATAAGCCATTGATCTTTCCCACAATTGATCCCCACTCTACAATCTTGTTTTATTTGAGTGATTGGTTAAGGTTTAACCCTCTACAAAGCTTCACTAAATTGATCACTAACAGGATCAATTATTCTCTGCAATTCGGAAAATATGGAAATCCAAAGCCACAGGGTTATATGGAGTGAATGCGGGATGAATTCACACTTCTATAGAACTATATGAAGACATGAAATCCATCAAAACCACACGTAGAGTCAAATCCTCTGTTCTTTATTCAATTCACCAGAAATTCAAATACACATAGAGAATTCTACTTGTTCACTCCTCACTCACTCTTTTGTGCACCTCTCATTCCTCCATTCATGCTATGTGGAATTTATCTCCCTCTCAAGATCTATGAGCTAATCAAAGCTTCTTTGAGTTATCCTCAAACCTCTATGACCTATCCTAAGCTCTGTGAGCTAACCTAAAATCTTCTTCGATCCCACAAGCTCTGTAAGCTAACTAAGTTGCTAAGAAAATAACTCGAACTTATTTAAATAAAAGAGGATTCTATTTCTAGATCCTATAATAAAGGAGTACAATCCTTATTGATCTCTTCTAACCCTATGACTCACAACTAACTCAATCCTAACTATTACATGTGTAAAAGGATCTAGATTCCTTATCCATTTTATTCAGATTTTACAAAATACAATAGATTACAAATGTACGAGACCCTAGGTATCTTAAGAGTTCCATTAACCTTGTGAAGTCATGAATGTCTTCGCTCTCTTGAGCCTATGCTCCTACATCAACATATCACCAGTAAATTGAATACAAAAACCAACTAAGACTATTTCGCATAGCTCAGTTGTATTTTTGACAAGTGTTTTTACAAAATCCCTTAACCAAATTACATAAGAAAATAAGCCAAAAAAACCAGCATGATCTAATGGCGGTCATTACAATTTTCTATTCAAAGCATACCCCCCTTGTATAAAAATCAAACCCTCTCACTTCCTTTAGAAAAATCTTGTTCATTGGTCATTGTCTCATCATGTTGAGTGGAGATGAGAATTGTGTGAATGCACAGAGGAATCATGCACCACTCTCATTTTTGTAATCAATGGTTACTTCTATTTTTCCATCAGGTCTCAACCAGGAGTAGATTCCATTCTTTTTGACCTCTATGAGATTTTCTCCAAACTTGGTAGCCAGCACATGGGTGAGAGGCATCAACTCAGGGGTTTCATTAGTTTCATAACTAGTCCAATAAAGGGTAGCCACCCATGTACTAGACCTTACATAGACTTCCATCCATACTAATAGATCATAGCCTAGTCAAGTAGTACACAATTATACTGCCAACAAATTTACACACCCTCACGACACCCTTACTAACCAACAATAGGTCATGGTACCTTCATACACATGCTTGGGATGCTTAACAGTCCTCAAGGCACTTTCAGCCAATCACAACAGTCCTAGCAAGCTTAAGACATGTCACAATATCCCTTAGCAGGCTCAAGACATGTCATGGTTTTCTGTAGAAAGCATTAGCAGAATTTAGACATATGAAAATGACACAAACACAAAACACAAACTAAATATGAACACTGTGATGAATCTCAGAAACTCAAAAAAACACTTTTCATTAACACTTCCAAGAAAGTTTACAGAGCTACAATCCAAGCACAAAGGCTTCAAAAATTAAAGTCGAACCCTTCCTCCTCCGTAGAGGTTACATTTACAGTGCAATTTACCCCTGAGACGTTTCTCGAAACATGGCATCAAAATTAGTTACATTGCGGGAATCAAACCCGAAAGTACATCCTAAATCCTAACAAACTCTGATGTGGCAGATGCATCATGCCCACAAAACATTTTGGGAAGGCACGATGTGCTGCACATGAACAATCAAAAAGGGAAATCTCGACATCTGGGGCTTTCTGGCTCGCTTAATGAAAACAAAAACTCCGAGCATATTTTAACAGACTACGGCTGACTCAGTTGTTGGCGGGACTTCCAGGATGATGATTTCTCACTCTACGTATATCTTTCCATTGCTGATTTGTAGGGGTGTCCATCTCAAATAGCTATTTTAGGATAACATCCAGGTCAATCAAGGGGGTATGGCCAATAGCAGGGAGATCTGATTTGACAGTCATGAGTGTTTCCAACAGCTCAAAGTCCTTGCTGAGTTTATCGATGATTATTTGTCCCTTTATCCCACCATTCATACCCTCAAACCCCAAAACTCAGGAAACCCTTTCTGAAACAAGGGTGGAACAATTTGTTGAATGTTTCTACCCCCTGCTGAATAATGTTAATCCTAGTAAGTGCATTCTGCAACATGTTGTGATTTGTGGCCATCCTGCTTGCTACCACCAGAAATGATATCTTGTTAATAATTCCTAGGGAAATTAGTTCTTCCCCAGAGGCTGAGTTCAAAACAACAATCTCCTTCCTGGCCTCCTCTCTAGGAATTTGTGCTAGACTTTCCTGTAGGGCTTTACATATTCTTCTTGCATCCATAGCAGCCTGTTTATGCTCATACACCATGAACAAATGCTTTTCTAATGAGGGAATCTCCTTTATCACTGCATACCGGAGAAAATGTTTATCCCATTGCAGGGGAATTCGGCCTATGACCATTTCCTCATACCTACTTACTTTCTCGTTCAATGTCCTGATCTCTTCAGTAGAGTGTTCAATTTCCTTAGAAGTGACCCTATCCTTGAGCTCTTGATTGGCCTCCTTCAATTGAGTGATTTCCAGGTCCTTCAAGACACATCAGACATATCTTTGATCACCAGATCAGTGGGTGATCTATCCTTAGGGGTGCTATAGTCAGTTAATTCATCAATTCTATTCTAAATATTTTTATTCTCTTCTTCCCATGTGCACTTGTTATCCTCCAGCATAGCAAGGCGACATTTCAGATCCAAAACTTCATTCTGCAATGCCTTATTCTCCCCTTCTAACTGCACGGTCTGAGGAGGTAGATGGATGTCTTTCATATGTGTCTTGATTTTCTTTTTGTAAGCCTATATCTTGTCTAGTGGCTTAGCTGGTAAAATAGCCTGCTCTATTTCCACTGGCTTCTTATATGCAAGGGGCTGCTATAAAGTGTTCTATGCTATTAGTTCTGCCACTTGTTCCATCAGGAGTTTCACCTGCAGGTTCCATGCCTTATTTGTTGCCTTTTCCTACTTCAATTGGGTCTCTAGTTTAACCACCCTTTGATAAGACTTGAGATGGGATAACACCTCCTTAGTTAGATCAACATAGATGAGATCGCTAACTCCCTTATGGAACACAATATTATCTTGGATTGAGAACTGATCCATCTTTAACTCGACCTTTGAAAATCCTTCCACATTAGCGATGGCTAGGTTTAGGGAGTTTGTTGTAATATTCCTAGAAATAGTGAAAGATATTTTACTGCCTGATAGCTTGCTTAGATCCTATTGCAGCTGCAACTGTTTTCCCAAATTTTTGAAATTTTGGACCCTCCTTTTTTATTTTATCTTGCCTAGGAGTGTTTGGATTCCTGAACTTTGTTTTTCACTGCTATAAATTTGGATTTTGAGGTTGATTGTTTTTCTTTCATCTTGGAAGTTGAATGACCTAAAAAATTGCCAATGCTTTGACTGTGGAACTTAGCAATTTTTTGCTGTTTTGATTTTACTCACTATCAGAAGCCTATTCATGTTTGAGTTAGAGCTTTAGTTCCTTACACGACCGCCGTTGCAGAAACTAAATGATGATTGTCCTAATGGAAAGTCTAGTTTTCACCAATGCACTTTATTTCAATCGTCTTTTTTTTTAATTTTTTTTTTTATGGTTGGCGGTTTCATTTTATCATGGTTGCGGATCCCATAGCTTTACTATTACCGATTCCGTGGTTTTTATTGATTCAAAAATTTAATTGATTTGCTTTCTTTTCACCATCGGATCCGTTTATGACTATTGATTGGAGGGCTAGTCCTTATGATCTCTGCCGTTGCAGCTGCTTTGACAACTATCCGCCCGTTGTTAGTGTTTCTAATCGCCAATACTACAGAGATGTTTAGCGTTAAAGGGCTCTGACGCCGATTGAATTAATAGTATCGCGGGACCCGTAGTCTGTTTGCTGTCTGCCGTTGCGGCTCTGAATAGGACTTTTCCTCCGTAATCAGTAGAGTTTTCGATCGCCAGTGATATTTCCTTTTTCGCGGAGGCGGTAGTCAATCTATCTTCCGTCATTGCGGCTGCGTAATGAACTTTATCACCGATGATTAGTAGTTTTGAGCTCCGACCGTTGGATTTAGATTTGACGGCCACTGATGTTTTTATGTTGACCACGGAACTTTTAGTTTGACTAAGGCCCGTGTTTGCGTTTGTGAATGGGACTATCCTGCCGATGTGTTTATTGATTAGTGGTTCTTAGCCCTGACACTTATCGTTAAAAGTCTCCGACGCTATTTGACTAATTAATACCATGGGAATTTTATCCTGTTCGCTGTCTGTCGTTGCAGCTATGAATAGGACTATGCTTCCGGGGTCCTTAGTTCTTTCGCTCGTCGATGTTTTTATGTTGATCGCGGAAGCCGTTGTTTGTATGGTTTTCACCGTTGCGACATCTTAATGAACTAATTGTCCGATGCTATGGTATGATCACCCAACGAAGTGGATTATTTGTCCGATGCTTAGTATGGCAGATATTTCCCATGGATGCTGGTCGAGTCGGGGTTTTTTTATGAAAGGAAGAGTGCATCTTGGGTTTTGGTCTTTGAGGAATGTCGGTTACATGCTTTCATCGGAGGGTTTTGTTTTAGTTCAGATGCGGTCTGGATTGGGAGGAAGAATCTATTCTATCGGGCATGTGTTTTAGTTTTGAGCAGGGGTTTAAGCACAAACTTGTAGGATTTTATTTTGCCTTGACATTCTTTATTTTCATACATTAATACTGTGTATAGTTTATTCTACATAATGCATGTATTGATACAATTTCGTGTTATTCCGTTAAATGCTAAATGGTCTAAATCTGCTATTTTCATGACAGGATGTTTACAGTGAGTAGGATGTGTTTAAAAGACAAAGTAGAAGGAAGGAAGCAAGGAAGAAATTGGTTGAAGAATGAAGAAGCATAAATAGAGAAAAGAAGAAGAGAGTCAAGTCTGAGCTCAACAGGCTCTAGCAGGGGACTAACGGATTACTGAGCAAGAAAAAAATAGGGCCAGTGGATTTAATAACAACTGAGTTCTAGGAAAAGTTTATCACTGATCAAGCTGGTCTCTCGTTATAAAAAGCGCTGTTAATTTTTAATGAAATGTAACGTATTGCCTAAATCATGAGCACTCACAAAAGGACAAAATTGTGAGGTTAAACGGTTGAGGAGCCCAAAGGTCACCGAGGGGCATCCAAAGAGTTTGCTTGTAGTATAAGTATAGGAGAGTTAGAGAGAAACTGGGACTTTTTCCCAGTTAGATTTGTGAAGACATATTGTAAGAAGAACTATTTCCTTTTGCAATAGATAATTACAATTTTCCTGTTGGAGAAAGCTTGGTGGAATGTTCAAATGTTGTGCTATGGATTTGTTGAAGAGGAACTATTTTGTTTTTAGCTTTGTGTCCATTAACTGTGAGATCGTTCCAAATATTTGAACCTATGTTCTTGTATGAATGTTCTCTAGTTTATTTTATGAAAATTTCCACTGTGAGTAATGAATGTTGTTCATAAACATTTGGCTATCTAGTTGTTCAAATATCTTTAAATGTTCATGTGTTTTGAAAGAAGTATCAGCTATCTGTGATTTTTCATAATGCATGTACAAAATACATTACTCATTAATAAATGATAATCTTGCTCCCTAGGGATAGGTTAGATAGTTAGTTTTAATTTCTTGCTGTGTGTGATTTATATGCAAGAGAGTTTAAGATGAAAGGTAAGAACCTGTGCATCACATTGTGACCTCTCCTCGTATTCTCTATCAATCTGCATTTTAGATAGGCACTTGCATGTCATACTTAAAACTAAAAACCCAAAAATATACACGGTGGATCGGGCCGCAATCAATAAAACCTTTTATTTTTGTTACTTGACCTATAGTAGCCGGGCCGCAAATCAGACGGATTCCCTACACCAAACAGTCACGGGCTAGTTGGGAACGTTGACTAGGGAGAATCCCTTGCTATTGTTGCCCATGAATTTCCAAGCCTCAATAGTTTTTGGTGCTAGAAGGAGGGCTGCCAGTGCATGGCTGGCCGAGGAAACCCGTTTCCTTGAAATTACTCCACCAGTGATAGTTCTAGAATCAGTTTGTTTCCCAGTTCAACTCCTGAAGAGAAGTGGAAGGAACACCTGTATTCTCTTTATAACGAAGTTGTTAATGATTTGAGAAGAAATACCAGGGCTTATGTAAAGAGTATTGGAGGATTACCCATTATCCTTGATTTACCTCGAAGAGAGTACAAGAAGAAAGACCATCCCATCTTGGAAGATTCAGTGTTGGTTGGAGATTTGGAAGAGTTGGTAGAAGTAGCGTTACAGGAAGTTGTTCAGCCTTTGAATCAAGTAGGCCCAAATACACCATACGGTTCACCTGTTCATACTCCTGTTCATTCACCACCTCATTCTCCACCCAAACTCATGGCAGGCATAAACACAAATCAGCCACCCAACCCACCACTTGCTTGGAAAGCCAGATCACCTTTAAACCTAACACCTCCTTTACATGACTTGCCTCAGGATTTTGAGAAAATGCTGCCCAAACTTGACCCAAGTGAAAACATTTTAGTAGATGATCACTTGCAAAGCTTTTACTTGGCCATAGAAGGATTAAGGGCATGAGAACACGAAGATGTAGTCTGTAGACTTTTTCCACATACCTTGAAAGGGGCAGCAACTTCTTGGTATTTTTTTCTTCCTACAAACTCAATCCCAAACTAGGATAGTTTTGAAAAAATATTCAAAAATAAATATGCAGCCCAGAAAAATCATGTAGCACTAATGAAAGGGTTATGCACTTTGAAGAAAGAAAGAAAAGAGAAAGTGCATAGTTTCACCCAGAGGTTTGCTACTTATCTTAAGAATTTTTCTGCAACTGATAAGCCTTCTAATAAAGTTCTGATTGAGTACTATACTTCAGCTCTAGGGCCTGATTTGGCCATGTTCGCCCAAATGAAAGCCAAGCCTACATTGTCAGAAACTTATGAAGAAGATGAGAGGGCAGAAGATGAAAAAGAGAGCATAGAAGATTATTTCGAGCCTAAGGAGGAGGAGTCACGTGGCCTTGACGGAATGTTGAAAATGATGCAGAAACTATCTAACATGGTGATAGATTTGGAAAAAGAAAAGGAGGATGAGAAAGCATATAAGCTTTACTATGAAAGGAGAGGAGACAACAATCAATCTAAACCTCCTCCACATAGTCCTGCATCAATGGACCTAACGAGGTAGGTATGGATAACTTCTGCACCTTTCACTAGCAGCCCCATTCTGAAAAAAATTGTCCTCAATGGATAAATTCAATGACACTAGTAATGAATCAGCTGTTGGACTCTAAACTAATAGAGGCTAATGATGAGGAAGAAAAGGATCATGCCACGTTTTTATGGGACTATGTCTCAATTTTTGATACAGAAAACGAAGGTACCCTGAAATAGGAGGAGATATCGGAAACAAACGTGACAAATAAACAATTCAATACTTCCAAAGATTAAACAATTTCAAGACAATATGAAGAAAATACAGAAGAACAACACAGATGATGAAATACCTAAACTTACCATTAGCAGTCAAGATCTGAAACAAGTCAACATTGAAGACAAAGTGGGTAATGTCAAAGAAGACCTCAAAGCACCTAAAGGACCAGAGGAAGAATTTCCCACCAACAACCAACCTGTAGAAGAGATTGTTGAAGCAAGTGTGGGAGGTAAGACTAGGTTTAAAACTCCACCATTCCTACTGACTTTGGAGATTTTAAACCATAATGTGCACAATTGTCTAGTAGACTCGGGGTCATCAGTGAATGTTATGCCACTTGCAGTCTGCAAAAATATTAATGGACAACCTAAACCAACTGATTGGCAGGTTACTCAGTTAGACAGGACCAATGTGAAAGTAGTCGGGGAAATGGAGGATGTCTTGATTCGATTGTCTGCAAATAAAAATATATGTCAGTACATTGATATTGTAGTAGCATACATACCTGATGGCTATGGACTGATTTTGAATTGAGACTGGTCAGCAAGACTAAATGGGTATTTTGCTTCAGATTGGTCACACTTGTGGTTGCCTCAGAAGGGAAGTCCAAACCAGATTAAGATATTAAGAGAGCCCCACATGAAGCACAATGTTACACAATTGGAAGAAAAACATGAATCAATGAATTATGTGTTGGGAAATTATCTAATTGAACTAGAACCAGGAAACTACCAAGTGAAAGAAGCTAGCAGTACATCAGACACCCAGCCAGATCTCCTTCGGTTTTCACGGGCTGATGAGATTGATTGTAAAATAGTTGTTTCAGTTTTAGATATGGTTTTTTCAAGACTAGTAGATGTAGTTTTTGATAATGGGTATGTCTTTCTCATTTTGTAGTCAAGCCTAGCCCCTTAACTTACAAGTTGTCCGATTTACAGGGGTGGGCAGAGGACTAACTAGTTAGTGGTTTAGTTCTCAAAATTTATTTTTCTTGGTTTTTATGTTTCTTGATTATCTTGTACATAAATAAATTGATTTGGTTGTTTATTTTGATTTATTTTATTTTTGTTTTGCTTTAGTCTAGATTTTGATTGATTTCAATAAAAGGAGGCAAACTTTTGGTTGCATGGAGAGCATCAGAATTCTGGATTAACTAAAATCCTTGATTATGAGACTGTGTACTATTGTGTTATCTGAAATAATTTCTTCTAGTTTAACAGTTTTTCTAAATGGCTATGAACAAATTGAAGTCCTACTTAATCCTTGTAAAATAACTTAGTATCAAAAGTCTGGAATACTCTTTCGAGGCTCCATCCATATCACATGTAAAATGTCCTAGGGGGTGACAGCAAAAGACCCACAGAAAGGAAGCAGGGTAAACAATATATTATATATAAATGATCACATGCTAAGAATTGAAAGCCAAAAGGCAGATAAGAGTAAAAAAAAAAAAAAACTCCTATGAAAGCAATAGGTACCAAAACAAAGTACTGAATCATTTAAGTACAGAATTGCCAAAGTTCTTCTCCGTCCGTGAACTGAAAGTCAAATGCATCTCACACAAAAGGACACTATGGATAGAGGAGCCTGAATAAAAATTTCAGAAAGAAAGGCATGCAGGAGGACTCATAAAGAACAAAAAGTCCAAAAGCACAAAAAAGTGCAAAATGGCATGGGAATGAGGAACAAATGAATATTTCTGTTTACCATATGTTACGATCCTGTGGTGTCCAAGATGGAAGCTACCTGAAGACAGAGGTAATAAATGATACTCATCTTCCTGGCCTCAAAAGAGTTATCTTGACTTGGAAATCTTGGTTTCCATTCTCCTAAATTGGACTATCATCAACGATTAAAAGTACATATATTTTCCATTTGGGAAATCCAGACATCTAGAAGAATTCAACATGTTGGTTTTATTGTCAAATAGTTTTTTACTTAAGGAAGAAATTGTCTAGAGATCTAGGTTCACCAGGTAGTCGCCAATTGTTGCAGCTGCAACAGTTTTCCCAAATTTTTGAAATTTTGGACCCTCCTTTTTTATTTTATCTTGCCTGGGAGCGTTTGGATTCTTGAACTCTGTTTTTCACTACTATAAATTTGGATTTTGAGGTTGATTGTTTTTCTTTCATCTCGGAAGTTGAATGACCTAAAAAACTGCCAATGCTTTGACTGTGGAACTTAGAAATTTTCTGCTGTTTTGATTTTACTCGCTATCGGAATCCTATTCATGTTTGAGTCAAAGCTTTAGTTCCCTACACGGCCGCTGTTGCGGAAACTAAATGATGATTGTCCTGATGGAAAGTCTGGTTTTCACCAATGCACTTTATTTCAATCGGCTTTTTTTTTTTGGACAGTTGGTGGTTTCATTTTATCATTGTCACAGAGCCCATAGCTTTACAATTGCCGATTCTGTGGTTTTTATTGATTCATACCTTTAATTGATTTGCTTTCTTTTTTCCATCGGAGCCGTTTATGACTATTGATTAGAGGGCTAGTCCTTATGATCTCCGCTGTTGCAGCTGCTTTGACAACTATCCGCCCGTTGTTAGTGTTTCTAATCGCCAATATTGCAGAGACGTTTAGTGTTAAAGGGATTCGACGCCGATTGACTTAATAGTCTCATGGGACGCGTAGTCTATTCGCCGTCCACCGTTGCAGCTATGAATAGGACTTTTCCTCCGTAATAATTAGAGTTTCCAATCGCCATTGATATTTCCTGTTTCGCAGAGGCGGTAGTCAATCTATCTTCTGCCATTGCGGCTACGTAATGAACTTTATCGCTGATGATTAGTATTTTTGAGCTTTGACCATTGGCTTTATATTTGACGGCCGCCGATGTTTTTATGTTGACCACATAAATTTTAGTCTGACTAAGGCCCGCTGTTCCATTTGTGAATGGGACTATCCCACCGATATGTTTATTGATTAGTGGTTCTTAGCCCCGACACTTATCGTTAAAAGTCTCCGACGTTGTTTGACTAATTAATACCATGGGACTTTTAGTCTGTTCACTGTTCGTCGTTGCGGCTATGAATAGGACTATGCTTCCGGGGTCGTTAGTTCTTCCGCTCACCGATGTTTTTATGTTGATCATGGAAGCCGTTGTTTGTATGGTTTTCGCCATTGCAGCATATTAATGAACTAATTTTCCGATGCTATGGTATGATCACTTGCAGAAGTGGATTATCTACTCGATGCTTAGTATGGCAGAGATTTCCCGTGGATGTTGGTCGAGTCGGGGTTTTTTTTGAAAGGAAAAGTGCAGCTTGGGTTTTGGGCTTTGAGGAATGTCGATTACATGCTTTCATTGGAGGGTTTTGTTTTAGTTCAGATGCGGTCTGGATTGGGAGGAAGAATCTGTTCTATCGGGCATGTGTTTTAGTTTTGAGCAGGGGTTTAAGCACAAACTTGCAGGATTTTATTTTGCCTTGACATTATTTATTTTCATATATTAATACTGTGTATAGTTTATTCTACATAATTCATGTATTGATACAGTTTTGTGTTACTCCGTTAAATGCTAAATGGTCTAAATATGCTATTTTCATGACAGGATGTTTACTGCGAGTAGGATGTGTTTAAAAGACAAAGTAGAAGGGATGCAGCAAGGACTAAATTGGCTGAAGAATGAAGAAGCATAAATAGAGAAAAGAAGAAGAGAGTCAAGTCTGAGCTCAACAGGCTCTAGCAGGGAACTAACGGATTACTGAGCAAGAAAAAAATAGGGCCAGTGGATTTAATAACAACTGAGGACCAGGAAAAGTTTATCACTGATCAAGCTGGTCTCTCGTTATAAAAAGTGCTATTAATTTTTAATGAAATGTAACATATTGCCTAAATCATGAGCACTCACAAAAGGACAAAAT
>LPNX010036324.1:645919-734112 GCA_001517045.1 Pseudotsuga menziesii
TGCCGTGTGTGATTTAGATGCGAGAGAATAAAGGCTGACCTCTGCACCTGGACCCTCCTGTGGGAAATGATCCCCTTAGGATCATAATTCTGTGCATGAGTCACCTGGACCTTCATGGCCTTCAAAACTATATCCACCTTTGGTAACGCTGCTGGCTTCTTCACAACGAAGGGCACAAAATCAATAAGGTATTTTATCCAAGAGTCCTTCTCGTGCGTAGTAAAATGATCCTCATCAGCAGAAATCCTCTGCCTGATCAATTATAGTGCGAATACTGAGGGAGTTAGGTAAATTGGTAGCATTAAAGGGGCAGTTGAGAAACCATATACCCTGATAATTGAATACTTCAACATCAGGAACCAATCTCCAATACTATCTTGCTGCAAGGAAAACTTCATGTCTTCTGATATCCTCTTCTCTTTAGGGTTGAATAGTCTACAGATGCTGAGGACAATTTTGTCAATGAACAGGGTGTAAGACTAGTCCTAGAACTTCTGGACAGACCGAGGCTAGTCTTTGAACACCTCTGGATCCATGACCTCAAGGGTCTACCGGTTGGAACTGACTATGATGGAAAATAGGTACACCTGGTATCTAAAGTGCTTATCCAAATCAAACTTCTCAAGCTGAGAATTGATTTCTTCGGCCAAGAAGTTATCGAACTTAATTCCTGCTTTAGATTGACTAAGGTAAAAGAGAATGTCTAGAATTACTTTAGAGACCATGCTATCACTATCAATACCTAGTATTTGATTCAAGAGGGAGATGGCAAATACGATAGGATTTATGAACAATTTGGAGGAGAGTGAGGTGATAAGGGTCTGTAAGGGAAGTGGGGTGTTCAAAATGGTCTAGAACAATTTATTCTTGGATTCTAGGTTGGCTTTCCCAAAGACCTGTAGAAACTCTGATTCGGTGAAGGGGACTTGTAACACCCCAGTTTTGACCCCATTGCATTAAATGTACATGATGTATATATTGTAATGAATTGTGGTGTGGAGCTAAAGGCAAAAGCCCCACCATCGATTTAGTTGTGTTATATTTCAGTGAACGGAATCGTTGCCGATGGTCTATCATGGTATATGGCATATATTAAGTTTTGTCATCATGTAAATATGCCTATTTAATTAAATAACCCAACCAGCTATGTTCGTGGCAACTAAATTGATAAGGGGCATTATTCTCACAAGGATAAGGGCGGGGGAATTGTTAAACCTTGAACCAATGGGGAAAATCCATGTGTCACCACCCTATTTGACTTGCTAAGCTTCCCTTGTCTTATCCAACTACCACCATTAAAAGTTCTACTGTTAGTTGGGGCAGTTATTGCTGAGAAGTGGTGGGTGGTAGGACTGTCAGTCCTTGCCCACATGCACACTCCACTAACAGGTTAACCCTCACGTTGGCAAGGAAACCACCACCACCATCACTCCATGCAGACTCTCCACTCTCTCTACTATGCCATTCTCTCCATTGTCGGTTCATCCTCACGCAGGGACGGTAGTTCTGCTCATTCTCATGCAAGGAAAAACGCCTTGTGTCTCACACAGAGGAATTCTTTTTCTATTTGGTCTCACGCAACCAGGAGAGGGATCCGTTTCGACTGTCATTCATGTTTTCCATAGAGAGGAATCTGGTATGTTTCCATCCGTATTTGGGATCTGGTGTAAATATTCTCTCACGCATAGGTTGGGAGGCTGATTTTCCTTCCCCATTGCAATCTATGTAAGTCTTCCTAGTGGCTTCATTGTTGAGAATGGACTGTTGTTTTTCCCCACGTTGCTGGTTGTGTCTGTTTTACATTTTGGGACTATTGTAGGTTGTTTTGGAGTCATTTTGGCCACGGTTGAGGCAAGAACGATTCAAGAGTTGTTTTCCTTTCCCAAGCTGTGAATCGCATGTGTGACTGGATGTATGCAGTGGTTGGTCTTCGGACTATGTTGGGAGCAGGGATGGGGGCTTGGTTTGCTTGATAAAATTGGTGTGTTTGGAAACCATAGAGACAGAGCTAGAGAGCTGGCTTTCTTCTCCACAACCCCTGAATAGCACTGGAAGGGAAGTGAGGGCTTGAGGGACTATGTAGCAGAGAAGGGACTGATTCCTTGTGTTGGGTGTGTGTGGGTGTCTTAGAAGTTAGGATAGCTCTGGTGTAGGTGTTCCTAGCTCTGTAATGGGCTCACCAGCTTTGCATTTAGCCTTTCCCAGCTCCTTGATGGCCTAATAAACCTGACCCTGTTGGCTTGGCTATCTTGTTGATGGCCTGATAAACCAAACTGTGTTGGCTTGGCTGTGTTTGGTGTATCCTTGGCTATGTGTAAGCCTGCTTGTTCCTTATTCCTTGGGGAATCATGCCCAGCTTGGGGGTGGCCACATTGCTGAGAGATTTAGGAGCATGCTAGCCTATGGTTGGGTGGAATGTTGCAGCGACGTAGCTGGTTGTGGAATGAGTTCTTTATGAGATAAGTAATCTTGTCTATTTTACTTCTGTAATTATATTTACTGTTAATAAATTATGATGAACATGTTGAATGCTTGTATGAATGCATGTTTTCTTCCGCTATGTATGATAAATGATTATGTATCTGTGCATGTTCTACTTCAATGCATTTTTCTTTCATCATTTTATGAAGCACATGTTCATGGGGATGGTTTCCTGGATGGTTAATGCCATGGTGGCATCCTCTTCGCTGGTCGGAGGTTCGGGGATGTTGCATTGTGGTATCAGAGCCCAAGTTGCAGCATGGGCCTGAATGGGCCATGAAGATCCAGTGACAGAGGAAGGATTTCCTTTTGCCCAACAAAGATAAAAAATTTATGACAGAAAACTTCCACAATTTTTTTTTCTAAGTGCTGGAACCATCGGCCCATCGAAAGACTTAGTGACAAGTTCTTTCGATGCAGTGGAGCACTTAGTGGGAAGGCCACCCAACGGCCAATGTGGTGGAAGACAGATGGATCACCGATACTTAGCCGATTGAGCGTCGCTGTTGTGGATGGCTAGACCACTATGCTCCCGATAGGTAGGGCCTCCGACCACTGACGCAGTAAAGAAAGTTCAAAATTTTCTAAGCAACAGAAACATCGTCCATTGGAAGCAGAAAGTGGTTCGTGCGCTCACCGTTTCGGAAGCCTAGAGCACTAGCCTTCCAATGAGAAGGGACTACCGACACCGATTAGGTTATGCCTCAGCATATTGGGCCGCCGATCGAAAGAAGATCGAAGATGATGGGCCACCATTGCGGCTACTGATGGAACTATTTCATCGACAAAAAGAAGAGAATTGAGCCAATCAAGTGGCGAAAAGGAAGACTAAAGGGAAAATTTCAAAAAAATTTCTAAGTCCTGGAATCATCGGCCATCGACGAGGGTTATTTGAACACATTTTTGACACCTAGTTAATTCAGTTACCGATGAGCTACATTGGATGAAGTTAGTGGATTGAACATCCGCCGTTGCGGCTGTCTAATGGACTATCCTTCCGAAGGTTAGAGGATTCGACCACCGATAGTGGATAGAGCTTCCAACAGTCGATGAGTTATGGTCCGCGGAACCTACAGTGGGATCACTACCCACCGTTGCGGCTGTTTAGTGGACTATCCTCCCGATGAATAGTGCACCCGACCACTGATACATTGGAAGAAGCTAATTGTTTTGACCGCTGAGATGTCGAAATTCAGTTGGGAAGAGGTCCGATTGGGAAAAAGGAAATTTTGAGTTTTATGTGGGATTCCCAGTAGATTTCGATTGTTTTTTTGAGGGATTTTCAGCAGTTTTTCAGTGGATTTTTAGGGTTGAAAAGGAGAAAGTGGCAGCGATCTTATGCGCTAGATTGCGTGAAAATTAAAGAATTACAAAAAAAAAAATGAGGGCGCTTCCCTCGGCCCGTCCTGCAGTGGCGCAAGGAAGCCACAAGGGGGAAATCCCCCTTGACCCTTGTCATCCCCCTCGAACAGACGTTCTTTGATGAAGAAAATCCCATGTTTGGGAAAATTTGTTATTTTATGATTTTTCCAGGGGAAGGTAAGTAATTCTAATTTATATCCATGTTATGCATCTAACAGTTGTGTTACTAACATGTTTGTAGAATCATAGTCACCTTCAAGGGCAGTATTCCAGGTAGTGTAGTTTGGTAAGTAAGTGGTGGTTCAGTTATGAGAACCCATGATGGATATGATGCTCGGAATTCTTATGAGTGTGCGTGTGATGCCATCGGAGAAAATTTCTGTAATGGAAATGATGACATAGAGTCTAATGGAAGAGATTCCAAAAGACACCGTCAGATGTTGCAGCCACCATGAGAAGCTTGATCAAAGCCCAGGAAAAGAAGCATCAGTTGAATGCTGCTATGTTGCAAATTTTGACAGACTTGCAAAGAAAGATAGTCTTTGGACAAGGTACAGGAAGACCAGAAGGTAGTAAGAGCAGTACTAGGAGAAGGAGAAGGAATTCTAGTGGATCATCCAACTCTGAAGAATCCAATGGGGATTCCAGTTCTTCTTCTCATAAAAGAAAAATAAAGAGACACCATAGGGGTCTCTCTCGGGATGAATTTAAGAAGGCTAAACCTCCTACATTTGATGGTGAGGTAAATACTGGACAAGAAGCTAAAGCTTGGATTCTTGGGATGAATATGTACTTTCAAGTTCAGGATTATTTGGGAAACATGAAGGCAAGAGTTGCCATATTCAATCTGAATGGAAGAGCATCCATTTGGTGGGAACACTTCAAGAAAGTAAAGAGGATCAGTGAAAGGAGACTTAAGTGGAAACCATTCAAGAAGTATTTCAAGCAGAAATACCTCTCTAACAGGTACTATGATGACAAGATTAAGGAGTTCCATGAGCTGAGATTGGGACAGCAGACCATGGAAGAATATGCAAATAAGTTTTTGGAGCTATTGAGGTATGTCCAATACATCAGAGATGAAAAAGTGAAGGTCCAATGTTTTCTGCGTGGATTACCTCAGTCTTACAAATATACAATTGAGTTTTATGAACCTAGAACTCTTGAAGAAGCAATAAGGAAGGCTAAGTATTGCTATGAGTAAAGAAAAGGTAAACCAGATTACCATAAGGCATGGAAGGACAAGAAGAATGAGAAGTTTGACCAAAGAAAAAAAGGTTTCAAACCTTCTAACTTCAAGAATCAACAGAAGCAGCCATCCCAAGCTGTGAGTAAACCAATTGGAGTGACAGGAAAAAATCCTAAGGATCCACAACAGAATAGAGGACCACTTCAATGTTGGAGATGTGGAGGACCCCACATGCACAGAAATTGTCCACTCGAGAATGAGAGTGCAAGACCAGCTTATAAAATTCAAGAAGCAGAAACAGTGGGTCAAGTAGCAAGGGCAGTCCCTAGGATTTATGCAGCATTGGAGGACCTCCATGCAGATCACCAGTTAGCTGTGGTTGAAGTTGCAGGTAAGATTGTTGAGCAATCTGTTTCTATTTTCATTGACCCTGGTTCTACGCATAGTTACATTACTCCTAGAGTAGTGGAGATTTGTGCTTTTAAGAAAGTAAAGCATAGGAAGTCTTGGTTAGTCCAGCTAGCCACTGGAACCAAGAGAAAGGTCAGTGAAGTGGTAGAGAAATGTCCATTGGTCATGAATGGATTGGTCACTTGTGTAGATTTGAATGTTCTGCCACTTGGTTCCTATGATGTTCTCATTGGAATGGATTGGTTAGAAGCTCACAAGGTGGAGCTTGACTGTTACAATAAGACTTTTGAATGCATGGATGAAGAAGGGAATCCAGTAGTTGTGAAAGGTATTTCAAAGCTGATTTCAGTACGACAGATTTCAGCAATGCAATTGAAGAATCTCTATAGGAAGGGTTGCTAGTTGTATGCAGCCCATATTTTGGAGGAAATAGGGGATGAAACTCCTAGGTTGGAAGACTATCAGGTGTTACAGGAATTTAGGGATGTGTTTCCTGATGAGATTCCAGGACTTCCTCCAAAGAGGGAAATTGATTTTACAATTGAACTTGTTCCAGGAGCAGCACCAGTGTCGAAGACACCCTACAGGATGAGTACACCGGAGATGCTAGAGTTGAAGATGCAACTGCAAGAGTTGTTGAAAAGAAGTATATCCGGCCGAGTGTGTCTCCTTGGGGAGCACCCGTTCTATTTGTAAAGAAGAAAGATGGTACACTCAGGTTGTGTATTGATTACAGATAATTGGATAAGGTTACTGTGAAGAATAAATATCCTTTGCCTAGGATTGATGACCTCCTTGATCAAATGAGAGGAGCAAAGATATTTTCCAAAATTGACTTCAGGTCTGGTTACCATCAGGTGAGAATCAAGGATGAAGACATTCATAAGACAACCTTCAGGACAAGGTATGGGCATTATGAGTTTGTAGTGGTACCCTTTGGTCTCACAAATGCACCAGCTACATTTATGAGCCTTATGAATAGTGTCTTCAGTAGATATTTGGACAAGTTTGTTCTTGTTTTCCTTGATGACATTCTTGTTTATTCTAAGAATGAGAAAGAGCATGAAGAGCATTTGAGATTGACATTGAAATTTCTCATGGAGCATCAGATGTATGCAAAACTGAGCAAGTGTGACTTCTATAGAGATAGAATTCAGTATTTGGGTCACATTGTTCCAAAAACAAGATCTTTGCTACTCTATGATGTTAACATGAATTGCATAAAGAGCATGAATGAAGCTCACAAATCCATAAGAAGAGAACCAAATAGCATAGACAATACACACATAAAGACAACAAGTGGATAACAGAGTTCGTCCAGGATGGACTACGTCTCCGAGCCTGCTTCTCAATAGGAGGGCCGATCTATAATCTCAGTATAAGGCAAAATACATGGCAATGATACAATGATACCTTGGAGACAATGGTCAGGAAGAGAACCACTGCCCAAAACACAACAAGAATGATTCCAGCAACTCCAAATCCTGAAGACGATGTAAAACGAGTATAAACACTCGTACCTTCCTCCTGCAGAGCTACGCAATATCCCTTCTCTCCTTTAGCTACAAAGTCTCCACTCCAAAGCATGCCCCGTAAATGGAAATTAAGTGGGTTTATATAGGCTTGGCTTGCCCCACTCCACATTCTCCTCATGATTCTTTAGTTACAACAAATTTTTCCCAAGAAGGCATATGGTTCCAATCCCCACACTTGGTTAGGCTCTTATTAAATTATGTAGTTGACATAGTTACAACTATGCCAACCACATTTTATATTTTTAGAATATCACAATAAAATTCTTTTCCACCAAAACCACATGGTTCATTGAACCCACAATATGGTTTTTTTTTAAACAAATTTGTTATAACGTAACTTGTTTTTAGACCCACTTATAACCCATTTTATATAGTTTATAATTCGACATGTGCTGAAATAGAGCATGGGCTCCCATGTTGGTCGGAGCTCCCGGTCACGCTGGAGTAAGAACCAAGGTCGGGGCTAAGCCCTGGCTCCTTTGGGGCTCGAAATGCCACTTTAAATAAATTTATTTCCATACATTATACAAAGAACACTACCTGCGCAGTTGGTAAAGGCACAGAGACAGGGTATGGGAGGTCAGGAGTTCGAAACTGGTGGAGCAACAAAATTTTGGCGAACTTCAATCAATATTGGCCAATCTGATGCTGCCACATGGCAGTTCTGAATTGGTCCACCTCAATGCCCAGTTAGCTGCCAACTCATCTGCCATATTGCCAACTAAGTTGCGCAGTCACCTCCGTATTGACATGTGTTGCATTCGGATTGGTCCGTACTGCTGAATGGATTGCCACCTCATCATCCGTGCATGACATGTGTCGCATTCATATTGGTCTATACTGCTGACTAGATTTCCACCTCATCGTCTGTACATGACACATGTCGCATCCTGATTGGACCGTACTGCCACATGTATGTACGTACAATTGCCACATCATCCGTACTGTACGGATGCCATGTGTCACCCTATCAGTGGTGCCACATAATCATGTTTGTATAGTACGGATTCCATGTGTCACCCTATCAGTGGTGCCACGTGGCACCTCTGTTTGCCAATTTTGCTTGTTGACCTCATAGAACAGAACGTGATAAATTTCTCATACGGAGTCCATTTGAGGTGAAACAAATGCCATTGGAATCGTCTCAACGAGCCCTTTGATCTGGAACTAGTTTTGATGAGATTGGAGGACTTTGAAAATTTGTCCTTCCTGGATCCTCCTGGATCATTCCTCCCCACTGAGAAGCTTTTGGCCTCCAAAAGCCTTT
This sequence comes from Pseudotsuga menziesii, assembly GCA_001517045.1. Lineage (NCBI taxonomy): Eukaryota > Viridiplantae > Streptophyta > Pinopsida > Pinales > Pinaceae > Pseudotsuga > Pseudotsuga menziesii. Next base: position 654,165 of record LPNX010036324.1, read on the forward strand.
ACTAATCAACAGATAGGTGAGGGAATTTCTCCCTCACTTTCTCCTTCTCGATCCACTTGGATTTGCTTGGATGAGTGCCTCTGATGCCCAATCGAAGATAATAAACATCACCTCTGTGAGAAATCCTTGTCCTTCTGTCCAAGATGACATCTTCCTTTAGCTCATCCATGTACTCAGGAGAAAATTCATCAACTGATGGCAATGAGACATTCTCCCTTTCATCCATGATCATGGGAGGCTCATAGAGTTTCAAGTTCTCCACATTCACCACTGAGTAGATCTGCATGTATGGTGGTAGCTCTAAGCGAAAGGCATTCATCCCAATCTTCTCCAAGATGGTGAAGGGACCATATCTGATGGGCTTGAGATTCTTTCCTTCTCCTTTCATCCTCTCCTTGCTGATGTGAAGCCACACTTGATCTCCTACCTGAAACTGATGATCAACTATATGCTTGTCATGGCGAGCCTTGTACTGGGCTTGACTCTTCTCCAACTGCTCTTGCACATCTTGATGCACTTGTTGAATTCTTTGAATGAACCTGCGGGCTTTGTCTTCATCCTTGGAAGTGCTTGAATCAACCTCTCTCCAATAATTCAATTCCAATGGAGTCTTTGGAAAGTACCCAAAGCATGTCTCAAATGGCGAGCTCGGAGTGGAAGAATACATAGCCCTGTTGTAGGCATGCTGCACATACTAGATCTGTTCATCCCATAACTTAGGATGCTTGTTGCAATAGCCTCGAAGCAAATGGACAACTGTCATGTTGACTACCTCTGTCTGTCTGTCGGTCTATGGATGGAAAGCAGTGATCCTCTTCATCTTGGTGTCCACCATACACCATAACTTTGTCCAAAACTCTCCAAGGAATTGGGAGTCCTGATCCGAGATAATGGACATAGGAAGTCCAAAGTGAACCCATACATGCTGAAAGAAGAGAGAAGAAGCTTTCTATGCAGTGACCTGCTTTTTACATGGCATAAGAATACACATCTTGCTAAACCTATCCACAACCACATACAAGTAGTCATGACCCCTCGTAGACATAGGAAAACCCCCCACAAAATCCATGGAAATGATTTCCCAAGGATGGGAAGGAACAGGAAGTGGTGAGTATAGCCCCAATTTTCTATTAGTGGGCTTACAAGTAGAGCACATCACACACCCCTTTACATATTTTGTTACAATGTCTTTCATGCGAGGCCAATACATGACTCTTTGCAAATGAGCCAAAGTCTTACCTACCCCAAAATTCCCTGATACAAGAGAAGTATGAGCTTCTCGTATTACATAGAATCTTTCACTGATAGGAACACATAGCTTGCCCAAATGATAGAGCAAATTTCCCTACAAATAGTAGTCTTCCACCTATGTGCCATTGGTTAGCTTCTCATAAATCTTGAAATCATCATCAGTAGCAAACTGCTCAATATAACTTTCATGGGATAAAGAAGCATTTTTCAAAACAATAGATGCAACAATAGGAGGTCTAGAAAGCATATCTGCCACTTTGCTACTAGTACCCTTCTTGTACTTGATCACTAGATGGAATTTTTGAAGAAATCCCATCCACCTGAAATGATGAGCTTGCTGGAGCTTAGTCTGGGACTGGAGATACTACAAGGGTTGATGATTGGTATGGATGATCATCTCCTTACCCATCAAGTAGTGTTTCCACTTCTTGACACTCTGAACCAAAGCATACAACTCTTTGTCATAGGTGGGGTAGTTGATCACTGCTTGAGTAAAAGTATCTGAATGGTAGAAAATAGGCTTGCAGTGCTGCATCAATACTGCCCCCATGGCATATCCACTAGCATCTATCTCTATCTCAAATGGTTGTTGCAAATCAGGCAAGGCTAGGACTGGGGCGGTGCTGATCTTTCCCTTCAATGTGTCGAAGGCTTTCTTTACACTTGTTAAGGCATGAAAAGGAGAAGCTATGTATGAGAAGTTCTGAATGAACCTCCTCCAATATTGAACAGCTCCTAAAAAGATTCTCACTTCAGTAGTGTTTGTAGGCTTAGGCCAATTGACAATTACATCAACTTTTGAAGGATCAATTCTTAAATTTCCACCTCCTACAATATGACCCAAGTAAACTAATGAAGTTTTTCCAAATTCACACTTTGACAATTTTACATACAATTTCTCCTTTTTCAAAGTATCTAATACTTGCTTTACATGCCCCACATGTGCTTCCCAAGTTTTGCTAAAGACCAATATATCATCTAAGTATACAATAACAAAATCATCTAAGAATGGCTGGAAAACATCATTCATTACCTGCATGAAGGTTGTAGGTGCATTGCAAAGCCCAAAGGGCATCACCAACCACCCAAATAGACCTTGCTTGGTCTTGAAGGCCATCTTCCACACATCACTTTTTGCAATTCTGATCTGGTGGTAGCCACTGTGCAAATCCAACTAGGTAAATAACACAACATCTTTCAACTGGTCGAGCAAGTCATCTATGCGAGGAAGCGGGTATCGATTCTTGATCGTGATCTTGTTGAGAGTATGATAGTCAATGCACATCCTCCATGTGCCATCTTTCTTCATCACCAACATAATCGGTGAACCACATGGAAAGGATCTGGGTCTGATCACTCCTTGGTACAACAAGTCTTGAACCTGCTTCTTAATCTCTGCCATTTCAACTACGGACAACCTGTACATGCCCGCATTAGGAAGAGGGGCATCCTGCTGGAGATGGATCTCATGTTGAATCTCCCTTTTGGGAGGGAAACCTATAGGTTCCTGAAATATTTCATCATAGTTAGCCACAATATCCACCATAGCCTTTTTATGAGAAGGATCACAACCTTTGAAAGCATCGGATGCCTCGGCATCTTTTGCTCTCACAACCATGAGCATGTATCTCTTATTAGTGTTGATGAGCCGTTTCATCTGTCCTGCACTAACAAGAGTGGTGTTAGCCTTCATACTGTGAGTTCTCACAATGTAATCCACCCCATTTTTGGTGAGATGGTACTTGTTCTCATGACGGAAGAATACTGCTTTTCGATCATACAAGTATGGGCTTCCCAATATGATGCCACAGATGTCAAGAGGAACAACATGTAAGTCCACCTCATCGATCAACTTTGAAGCAATAGAAAATATTAACCTGCATTGCTTAGTCATTTGTAGCTTAGCATTATCACATACCCATCCAAGAGGATAAGGCTTGGGGTGAGGTTTAGTCTATATTCCCAACTTCTTAACAACTGATTCTGAGATCAAATTTAGTTGAGAACCCGGATCAAATAATGTTTCAATCTTTGTATGCTTAGACACAAATCTGATGTGAAACAACTCACTTCTTCTTTTATCATTTTCTTTAGAAACATGAGTAGAACTTGAACCAGTATGAGGAGTTTTGTTACCTTGCATTCCCACGGCTGTAATCATGGTTTCGTCACCTAAGTCGGAACCCAAATCTCGTTGTGCTGTTGCAACGGTTTTTTTCTTCTTTTTTCCTCCATAATGCTTTGGCCTCTGTTCAGAATGCAAATTCCAACAACTTTCTTCATCATGCCCATCAGTGTCACAATGTTTGCAATGGAGCTTTCCTCCTTCCTTCTTGGCAGTAGCTATCTTCTTGCTCTTGTCTTTATTTTTGGACTTGTGGTTGTTGTTGGGCTTGAAAGGCTTCCTCGGATGGTCTTCTTGCAAATTCTTCCCCTTGCTCTCAAGATGAGTAGCCTGAACACTTGCTTCATCCACACTAGTAGAATTCAACAACAAAAAAGTATGGCGTAGATAATGATGAAGCGCACCAATTTACTTCAAAAGAGTGTCAGGAGAATCTAAATAAATATTCAACTCTAGAGCTTTCTTTCTAAATTCTTTAGTAAAATTCTGAACACTCTGACCCTTTCCTTGTCTAAAACTTTGCCAATCCATCATATCCTTTTGAACATAACCCAACGGATAAAATTGCTTACATAAAGCAGAAATGAAAGCAGACCACGATGAGAGAAGATTACCAATTTGTTTGCTACCTTGTTGAAGCTTGCTTTCCCACCATACAAGTGCGGTGCCTGTCAGCCGAAGTGAAGCCAACTGAATCTTCACATCTTCTTCTTTGATCTGCTGGACTTGGTAATAGACCTCAATTTTCCTTATCCAATTGTTCAACTTCTCTACATTCGCTTCCCCATTGAACATGGGAAAATCAAATTTCACATCGAGCTTCAATAAGGGCTTCTTTTGAGGCTCTTTGTGAGGAACCTTGGAATGCTGAGAATGAGATGAGGAAGAATCACTTGAACTTGTGCTTGAAGCTAAAGGTGAAGAGGGAGGCTCAGGAGGCTCTTCGCCACCTCCTCCTTGGTGAACTGAAGCATTGCCTTTGTCCTTCACTTCTTTGTCTTCCTTCTTTACTTCACTACCTTTTCTTTCTTTTTCCATGCGTTCTTCATAGTCTGCAAACAACTTATCTACCTTGTGGGCCATCATGAAGAAGACCTTGTGAAAGTTTTCCTCCATCTCGATGTGGGCATCATTAGCATCCATATTCCTCCTTTGGTGTGCACGTCCGATCTCGGAATTGTAAGGCTCTAATGTACCCTCACCAGCTTGTAGTTTATCCCTCGTGAGCATCCACACTCACAATCCAACGTCAAATAAACCTGCTATGATACCACATGATCCGAAAACAATATCTTTGCTACTCTACGACATTAACATGAATTGCATAAAGAGCATGAATGAAGCTCACAAATCCATAAGAAGAGAACCAAACAGCATAGAAAATACGCACATAAAGACAACAAGTGGATAACGGAGTTCGTCCAGGATGGACTACATCTCTGGGCCTGCTTCTTAATAGGAGGGTCGATCTATAATCTCAGCATAAGGAACAATGATACCTTGGCGACAATGTTCAAGAAGAGAACCGCTGCACAAAAGACAACAAGACTGCTTCCAGCAACTCCGAAGCCTGAAGACGATGTAAAACGAGTATGAACACTCGTACCTTCCTCCTGCAGAGCTACGCAATCTCCCTTCTCTCCTTTAACTACAAAGTCTCCACTCCAAATCATGCCCCGTAAATGGAAATTAAGTGGGTTTATATAGGCTTGGCTTGCCCCACTCCACATTCTCCTCACGATTCTTTAGTTACAACAAATTTTGCCCAAGAAGGCATATGGTTCCAACTCCCCACACTTGGTTAGGCTCTTCTTAAATTATGTAGTTGACATAGTTACAACTATGCCAGACACATTTTATATTTTTAGAATATTACAATAAAATTCTTTTCCCCCAAAACCACATGGTTCATTGAACCCACAATATGGTTTTTTTTTAAAACAAATTTGTTATAACGTAACTTGTTTTTAGACGCACTTATAACCCATTTTATATAGTTTATAATTTGACATGTGCTGAAATAGAGCGTGGGCTCCCATGCTGTTCGAAGCTCCCGGTCATGCTGGAGGAAGAATCAAGGTTGGGGCTAAGCCCCAGTCATTTTGGGGCTCGAAATGCCACTTTAAATAAATTTATTTCCATACATTATACAAAGAACACTACCAGCGCAGTTGGTAAAGGCACAGAGACAGGGTATGGGAGGTCAGGAGTTCGAAACCGGTGGAGCAACAACATTTTGGTGAACTTCAATCAATATTGGCCAATCCGGTGCTGCCATGTGGTGAACCTCAACGCCCAGTCAGCTGCCAACTCATCTGCCGTACTACCAACTAAGTTGCGTAGTCACCTCCGTACTGACACATGTCGCATTCAGATTGGTCTGTACTGCTGACTGGATCGCTACCTCATCGTTCGTATATGACACGTGTCGCATTCATATTGGTCCGTACTGTTGACTAGATTTCCACCTCATCATCTATACATGACACGTGTCGCATCCTAATTGGACCGTACTGCCACCTGTCTGTCCGTACAACTGCCACATCATCTGTCTGTACTGTACGGATGCCACATGTCACCCTATCAGTGGTGCCACATCATCATGTTTGGATAGTACGGATTCCATGTGTCACCCTGTCAGTGGTGCCACGTGGCACCTCTTTTTGCCAATTTTGCTTGCTGACCTCATAGAATAGAACGTGATAACTTTCTCACACGGAGTCCGTTTGAGGTGAAACGAATGCCGTTGGAATGGTCTCGACGAGCCCTTCGATCTGGAACTCGTTTTGCTAAGATTGAAGGACTTTGAAAATTTGTCCTTCCTGGATCCTCCTAGATCACACATTATCTGAGAGGAGGGTATATTTGTGGACCCTGAAAAGATTGAAGCCATTATGAATTGGCCTACTCCAAGAAATGTGACAGATGTAAGGTATTTTATGGGACTTGTAGGATACTACCAGAGGTTTATTGAGGGATTCTCCAAAGTTGCACATGCCATCACTTCTTTGCAAAAGAAGGGGATGAATTTTGAACGGACATCAAAATGTGAAGAAAGCTTCCAGTAGTTGAAGCATCTTCTCACCAGTGCACCAGTATTGAGGGTTGCAGATCCAGAGAAATATTTTGTGGTGTGTACCAATGCATGCAGACAAGGCCTTGGAGGAGTCCTTATGCAGGACAACCATGTGATATGTTATGAGTCAAGAAAGGTGAAGGAGCATGAGAAGAACTATGCCACTCATGATCTAGAGCTTGCAGCCATAGTACATGCTCTCAAGATGTGGAGACATTACTTGATGGGAAGAATATTTGAGCTCAGAACATACCACTATGATCTGAAATATCTATTTGATTAGCCTACTCTGAATGCTAGGTAAGCAAGATGGATTGAATTTTTATGTGAATTTGATTTTGAAATCAAGCACATAAAAGGGAAAGAGAATAAGGTAGCTGATGCACTCAGCAGGAAGGTACAGGAAATGCATGTGGCATCTCTTAGTATTTGCCAGTCAGATTTGAGGCAAAAATTTGTTAGTCATGCTGCTGGAGATGAATTGTATGAGTAGGTAAAAGACAAACTGCAGTAGCAAAGTATCGAGAAGAGGTATGAGGGATACAAATTGGAATAAGATGGACTTCTCACTTATAAAGGTAGAATTTATATTCCATATGTAGAATATTTGAGGAGAGTTGTTATGGATGAAATCGATCAAGCTCCATATTCTGGTCACCCAGGATATCAGAAGATAATTGCTACAGCTAGAAAGTAGTACTTCTGGTCAGGAATGAAAAAGGACATGGCTGAATACATTTCCAGGTGCATGAAATGTCAACAGGTAAAGGTTGAGCATCAACACCCTGTAGGTTTGTTGCAGCCTTTGCCAGTTCTAGAATGGAAATGGGAAGTTATTTCCATGGATTTTATTACAGGATTTCCGATGACTTGGAGACAACATGATTCCATCATGGTTGTGGTGGAAAAGTTGACAAAGGCAACACATTTTTTACTGGTTAAGTCTACGCATACGACTGATGACATTGCAAAGATCTTCACGAAGGAGATTTTCAAATTGCATGGATTTCCGAAAGCAATAGTCTTTGACCGTGATGTCAAGTTTACTTCCAATTTTGGAGGGGGTTGTTTGCAGATCTAGGTACAAAGCTAAAATTCAGCACTGCATACCACCCTTAGATAGATGGGCAGACAGAGAGAGTTAATCAGATTCTTGAAGATATGCTTCGCATGTACGTGATGGAAAAACCAACCAAGTGGGAAGATTACTTGCACTTGGTAGGGTTTGCTTACAACAATGGACATCAGGCATCCTTGGGGATGAGTCTGTATGAAGCTTTGTATGGGAGAAGGTGTAGGACACCAATGACTTGGGATAACCCAGTGAACATGGTTGTGCTTGGACTAGAATTGCTCAAGGAAATGGAGCAAGAGGTTGTGAAGATCAGGCAGAGTCTAAAAGCAGCACAGGACAGACATAAAAGCTATGCAGATAAGCATAGGGTGAAATGGGAGTTCAGTGTTGGGGATAATGTTTACCTTAGAGTGAGGGCAAGGAATAGTTCCTTGAATCTTGGAAGTTGTGCCAAGTTGTCACCAAGATATTGTGGGCCATTTGAAGTGCTTGAAAGAATAGGGCCATTTGCATATAGACTTGCATTGCCTGCTAGCACTAGAGCTCATAATGTTTTTCATGTTTCTTTGCTTAAGAGATATGTACATGATCCTAACCATGTGATAAATTGGGATATGATTCAGGTGGAACCTGAGGGAGAGTTTCAAACTGAGCCAATGCGCATCCTTGACAAGAAGGTCACAATGCTCCAGAACCGAGCCATAGGTTAGGTAAAGGTGCAATGGGAGCACTACGGACCTGAAGAGGCTACATGGGAGCTGGAGGATGCCATGCGGTTGGCACATCCATTTTTTTTCAATTCTGCGGAACACTGAGGCGGTACCAGTGTAGTATTTTGTTCAAATTTTGTAAAGCACTGAGGATAGTGCTATTGAAGGGGGAGGGGAATGTAACACCCTGGTTTTGACCCCGTTGCATTAAATGTACATGATGTATATATTCTAATGAATCATGGTGTGGAGCTAAAGGAAAAAGCCCCACCATCGATTTAGTTGTGTTATGTTTCAGTGAACAGAATCGTTGTCGATGGTTTATTGTGGTATATGACATATATTAAGTTTTGTCATCATGTAAATATGCATCTTTAATTAAATAACCCAACTAGCTATGTTCGAGGGAACTAAATTGAGAAGGGGCATGATTCTCACAAGGATAAGGGAGGGGGGAATTGTTAAACCTTGAACTAATGGGGAAAAATCCATGTGTCACCACCCTGTTTGACTTGCTCACCTTCCCTTGTCTTATCCAACTACCACCATTAAAATTTCTGCTATTAGTTGGGGTAGTTATTACTGGGAAGTGGTGGGTGGCAGGACTGTTAGTCCTTGCCCACACACACACTCCACCAGTAGGTTGACCCTCACATTGGAAAGGAAACCACCACCGCCATCACTCCATGCGAAGTCTCCACTCTCTCTACTACACCATTCTCTCCATTATCGGTTCATCGTCACACAGGGATAGTAGTTCTGCTCATTCTCATGCAATGAAAAACGCCGTGTGTCTCACGCAGAGGAATTCTTTTTCTATTTGGTCTCATGCAGCCAGGAGAGGGAGCCATTTCAACTGTCATTCATGTTTTCCACAGAGAGGAATCTGGTGTGTTTCCATCCGTATTTGAGATCTGGTGTAAATCTTCTCTCATGCACAGGTTGGGAGGCTGATTTTCCTTCCACATTGCGATCGGTGTAAGTCTTCCCGGTGGCTTCATTATTGAGAATGGACTGTTGTTTTTCCCCACATTGCTGGTTGTGTCTGTTTTACATTTTGGGACTGCTGTAGGTTGTTTTGGATTCGTTTTGGCCACAATCGGGCCAAGAATGTTTCAGGAGTTGTTTTCCTTACCCAAGCTGTTAATCGCATGTGTGACTACGCGTATGCAGTGGTTGGTCTTCAGACTATTTTGGGAGCAGAGATGGGGGCTTGGTTTGCTTGATAAACCTGGTGTGTTTGGAAACCACACAGACAGAGCTAGAGAGCTGGCTTTCTTCTCCACAACCCCTAAATAGCACTGGAAGGGAAGTCAGGGCCTGAGGGACTATGTAGCAGAGAAGGCACTGATTCCTTGTGTTGGGTGTGTGTGGGTGTCTTATAAGTCAGGCTAGATTTGGTGTAGGTGTTCCTACCTCTGTAATGGGCTCACCAGCTTAGCATTTAGCCTTTCCTAGCTCCTTGATGGCCTGATAAACCTGACCCTATTGGCTTGGTTGTCTTGTTGATGGCCTGATAAACCCAACTGTGTTGGCTTGGCTGTGTTTGTTGTAGCTTTGGTGTATCCTTGGCTATGTGTAAGCCTGCTTGTTCCTTATTCCTTGGGGAATCATGCACAACTCGGGGGTGGCTGCATTGCTGAGAGATTTAGGAGCATGCTATCCTATGGTTGGATGGAACGTTGCAGCGACGTAGTTGGTTGCGGAATGAGTTCTTTATGAGATAAGTAATCTTGTCTATTTTACTTCTGCAATTATATTTACTATTAATAAATTATGATGAACATGTTGAATGCTTGTATGAACGCATGTTTGCTTCCTCTATGTATGATAAATGATTATGTATCTATGCATGTTCTACTTCAATTCATTTTCTTTCAGCATTTTATGAATGCACATGTTCATGGGGCTGGTTGCCCGGATGGTTAATTCCATGGTAGCGTCCTCATCGCTGGTTGGAGGGTCAGGGACATTACAGGACCAGGGCCTAACATTGGGCTTCAGAAAGACGTAGGGCAACCCTGATAGCTTCTGGTGTAATTTTGCAAACGACATGGGAGTGGGTATCATCTAAGATGGCCTTCCCAATGGGTGAATAATTGGAGGCTACCCTTTGGACAATATCTGGGAAATTGGGCAATTGTTCTAATGTGAACCCTGTTTATGCCAGAAATTGTTTCCAGACTACAAGAAAACAAGCCAACATAATCTCAAATATTTCAATCAAACAAAACTAGGTTTTTAGGGTTTTTTAAAGGTTTTCTGGTTGTGAAGTTTGGTGACAAGAGGGAATACATTCATAACCCAAATAAGAACTAAATCACAAGCATATAAAAATTGAGATGCACAACATAATAACCATGTATCCAACAGAAAATATCACTGAAGTTCACCCACAAATGGAAAGCACTACAAGCATAAAACTTTAAACCAACAATGAAATTACCAACTGAGTAGTTAAACAAGCTATAAATGAAGCCAGAGAACAAACTAAAGGGTAAAATGGAGCATATATTTCATAATCAGTGCTTCAAATACACATAAGAGTTATTTACTTAGCTTATGAACAATTCAGGAGACCTCCTCTAGCCAACCAAAAAGTCAAACCCTTAGTCCTCTTTGTGACCTCTCTTAATACTATCTTTCAAAATTCAGTTAAAGGCTAAACCCTAACTGCTTTTTCAGCCTACTCATCGAAATGGTTTTATCAAAATAATAATTACAAACATGAAATATTCTTCAAAACATAACAAATAATTGCTTTTGTTAACAAGCCTCATAGGTATTAGCTGCCTCTGCTAACAAAGCTATCCCCTCTAAGGCTCTGGCCTTTCTCCTAGCCTTCAGTTGCTCTGCTTTCATCTCTTCCATTTTCTAGTGAGGTCTTCATTTTGTTGCTGTAGCTCTTTGATGGACTGTTTTAACATTGTAAACTATGACTCTGTATTTCTTTTTCTTTTCAATGCCTCCTTTGAGACTGTAATTAGCTCCTGATAGTGGCTGTTCACCTCATCAAGATCTTCTCTTAGTCTTCTATTGGCCATAACTAAACCATCATTTGTCTCATGCATATATTATAGTTAATGTTTATACTGCTTTATAGTTCTCTGTAAATTTTCTTTCTCTGAATCAAATTCTTTATTTCCTGTTGTACTTTACATCTCATGGGGAAGCCATGGAATGTTCAGTCTCCTATAGATTTCTTCATCTTCTGGAAGCAACTCTGTAGGAGTCTCATGAAAAATTAGGTTTTCTCTAGTTTTAGTTTCACCAAGAACACTTTCATCAACCATCAGCTTGTTTTCTGAGTGAGAAACCTCTATCTCATATTTTTGTTGCTCTTTCAACATTTGGCCTCGTATTTCCAAAAATACATCAGATAGTTTGGTCTCAGTGAGGTTAGATTCTTCTTCATATTTCATTGGTTTTTTCCCTTTGCTGTCACCCTTACCAACATCCAGCTTTTCATCAGAAGAGGAGTCATCAATCACAGTTACCCCCTCTTTATTCAATTTAGGGTTTAGTAATTTCTTCATGTTTATCCTGAGCTTGTTTCTGGGTCTAGTCTTTGGTCTCCACCCAGGAGCAAGTTCTCCTACCATTTTTAAAGTTTTACCCTAATGGATGACTAAGGCAAATCCCATAACTTTAAGCTTCTTTTTCTTTGGTACTGCTATCCTATCTTCCTGACTGTGAAACTCTTTTTTAGTGCCAACCCTAGTTTTATCAATGACAGGAAGCTTATCCTCCTCCAACAGGTATGTTTCATCCTCTGACAAGACTGCAATGGGACTTTGCTTTTGGACTTTAGTGTCTTCTTCATCACCTAAAACCTTCTCTGTAAGTACAATATTATCATCAATGAATGTCTCTGTTGGTGCATCATTCTGAACAAACTGAGTCTCCTTATTAATAAACTATAAATCTTTATTCTCACTATCATCTAGATGCTGCTTAGGTTTACAATCTTCTTTTGCAGGTTCTACAACTTCCTCTAATTGGACACAATCTTCATTTTCAACCTTTGTTTTCTGTCTTAATTTCCTGATCAAGGTCTATCCTTTATCAGCTTGCTTTCTAGTAGACTGTCCTTCTTGACTATTCTGAAACCCTGACCAAAAAAGGAAATATTCCCAGGTTTTCCCTTCTTTCTGCAAAACACTGTTGATAATGATTTTAATTAGTCCATGGTGAAAAATGGATTGTCTAGTATGATCTTGGTGTTCTTTGATTCTGCTGGACATCTTCTGTAGGCTCTTTAGCAAGAAGAAAGGAAGGTTCATCTTTGATTCACTACTAAGGTGTTGAAGGAACCTGAAATGGTATTTAAAAACGAAGGCACACCTTCCTTCACATGTAATATAACTTTGTAAAAACTTGATAGGTTCTACCCATTCAGCTCTGAAGTTATGGATAAGCACTCTCTTTCCCCAATATGGAACAATACCAGGCAATAGATACCTTTGTGCATTAAAAGTAAATGGCACTTTCTTAAACCAAATTTTTCCTTCATTTTTAACCCCTGTTGCCTCAACCACCAAATCTGTAGTCAATTTGAATTTCAAAGTATCAAAAGATACAATATCTTTGTCATAACACTGAGAAAACGTGTGAGAGACTTTAGCATTGTATCCATCAATTTTCTTAAAAATATCAGCCATCCAACATTTTCAAACAGTTCAGCACATCCTGGAAATTTATCTATCCAACTGAGATCAGTGGGCTTGGCCCTATTAGTTTTCCCACTCCTCTTCATCTTCTGTATGGTTTTTAGCACCTGTTAGTAATCTTACAGCCTATTTTTCTTCAAATTTGCACAGTATTGGTAGTCAATTTTCCTTCGAACTCTCACAGTATATTTATCTTCAATTTTACACAGTCTATCCTATCACCGGTTCAGGAAATGTTTTGTGCCAAGTTTCAATAATTTGGCTTAACCAGAATCAGAAATCTACAACAGTGCTGCTCTGAACTTTACTAACTCAAACGATGCATATTTAGATATTTTGATTAATATCTTATCATTGAAAGTTTATTGAATAAGTAAATTCATGTCTTCCTTTGAAATTTTGACATAATAGGGCTTTATCAGAAAAAACCCCAATGTTAACAAACCTTGTCAAAGGTCACGCGAGATACCTCATTTAAAGCTTGATATAGGCACTCGAAGTTGATCCCTTGACCGGTTAGGTGAGGAATTACATGTTCCATCTATCTTCAAAACTCCAAATCGCTTTTAACTGTCACCACTAGGAAGCCCTAATTCTTCAATCAACTGTCAAATTTCCAAATTTTCAGCAATATGTATCCACCATAGCGTTCAATAGCTTCGTAATATTTAGTTTGGGAACCTCTTCCTGAAAATTTTGCCTCATTCCACTCTCTGTCATGATTTGCCATGCATTTTCATCCAACTGCCACGATTTCCCTCACACGATGACCAAACACTTGTTTACATGATTAGCCTAGCAAGACACGTATCAAACATGCTAATTGATGTGATTAATCTCCTTAGGAACGAAATTATCGAAAAAATTGGGGTGAAAAATGACCATTTGGACACTCGCAACTTTCTTGTAGCGTGCCAGTGCATTAATTTCGCTCTTGCGCTACAAGAAAGTTCAAACATACATTTTATGTCATTTGATCACTAATCCAGCTTTAAAACTCAGTTTATGTGATCAATATTGGATCTTAGTGTCATTGATGAAACCATTAATCAATATACACCTTATAGAACCCTTCAAAAATGAACTCCATGCAAAATTTTATAAAAGCAAGCTAAGAAAAAACCAAAAATGATGAAAACCTAAAGGCCTAAACTCAAAATTAACCTTTACAGCAAAATTTCCCAAAAGCAAAAACATTAGCAAATTTAAAAAACACAAACAAAACATGAAGCTAAGAAAAAAAAATTCATGACCTAACAAACCCTATTAAGGATGACTTTAAATTTACAATCAGTTTTGGCTGGTCTCGAGAAGATGACAACAAAGCTTTCTGGGCATCACTGACACTGGACAACAACAAACGAGTATCATAAGCGTCATAAATTCGATCGTAGATGATCTCCTCAGACAGTTGAAGGCTTTGTACATATGAGGCCATGGAAGAACTATCGAAAGGGTTGATAAATGATGAATGAGTACCTGGTGGTGGCGGTCGACACTTCTGGAGGTTGCAGTTGTATCTATCCAGCTGAATCGTGCTTGGTAGAGGTCAGATTTGTAGGGTGGTGGGACTATAACGGACTGTTAATGTCAATTTGATTAGCCTTATAAACCATCACACTCCCTAAAAGTAACCTTTGTACCTCCAATATTCGAGCACAATATCCAATGGGGAGGGACCACCATATTTCACAATTTTTTTTTAATCTTTAGATCTATATTAATGGCTTAAAATCTTAAATATCTTGGCTTTAATATAAAACCAAAATATTATGTAATTGATGTTTGGATTTGGTTATTATAAGGTGGAAGTTTGTATCATGTAATATATGGTTGTCATGTGCTAATAAAGGCTATTTTGGAAAGAATATGGGTGTACTACATGAATATTCCTAACCGTATATTGGAAGGAAGTTGAGAGGCCAACTCTAGAGGAGACAATTCAAGAAATTGGGTTGTTTTTTTTTTCAAATGGCCAAAAAAAGGGATTGGACAAATTTGAAAATGAGGTATACTTTTTATATTTGATTCTTCAATATGCTATTTAATAACATATGTCTTAATTGAAATTTGTAGTGGTTTTTTCTTACGTGATGTGCAAATTGGTTCTATGTAGGATGTCAAAGGAATATCAAGTCGAGCTTGAAGAATTCATAGAGTTTGCAAAAAGGCATTCATAGGATAATAACACCACAAGGTGCCCTTGTAAAAAATGTTGCAATGTTGCAGTATTGAATATGGGTGTACTACATGAATATTCCTAACCGTATATTATAAGGAAGTCGAGAGGCCAACTCTAGAGGAGACAATTCAAGAAATTGGGTTCGTTTTTTTTTCAAATGGCCAAAAAAAGGGATTGGACAAATTTGAAAATGAGGTATACTTTTTATATTTGGTTCTTCAATATGATATTTAATAACATATGTCTTCATTGTAATTTGGAGTGGGTTTTTCTTACGTGATGTGCAAATTGGTTCTATGTAGGATGTCAAAGGAATATCAAGTCAGGATTGAAGAATTCATAGAGTTTGCAAAAAGGAATTCATAACATAATAACACCACAAGATGCCCTTGTGAAAAATGTTGCAATGTTGTAGTATTGATGTTTGAGGAAGTACAAGACCACTTGATGATTCATGGTATACTAAGTTCATATAAAAATTGGTTTTTCCATGGAGAGATACTTCCTACTTAGGACTATAAATTTGAAAAAAGAAAGAAATTCCACATAACAGAGATGCATGATTTTCCACGAGAAATTACACATGGTGATGAACACATAGTTGGACATCAATATGATAATCATAATGATGAGTTTGCAACATTGATTACAAATGATACTGAATTTCATGAGAATGACGATCATAACGAGGAAACCATGGTTGAAATGGTGAATGATGCTTATCAATATCATAATGAAAATACAGATGTGAATTGTGAAAATGACCAAGTAGAATCAATGGAAGAAAACAATGATATCAATCAATATCTATAGTTAATTCAAGATTCCAAGGCACCAATATTGTACCCTGGTTGCACTAGTTTCACTAAGCTATAGACCACTATTAGATTGTACAACCTTAAAGTGAGAAATGGATGGTCTGATGCAAGTTTCAACTAGTTTTTGAAGTTGCAAAGAGAAATGCTTCCAACAGGAAATACACTTCCAGAATCTACAGATGCTGCAAAATGTTTGATTAAACCATTAGGGTTGGACTATGAAATGATACATGCATGCCACAATGATTTCATTTTATATTGGGATGAATATGAAAAAATAAATGAATGCCCAACATGTGGTGAATCAAGATGGAAGGTTGATGGTCATTTTGGAAAGGTGCGTATAGGTGTCCCGACCAAAGTGCTGAGGTATTTCCCTATAGTGCTGAGGTTGAAGAGAATGTATAGGCATTATTTTGAACTCTTATAATTGTTCGGGTACACAGGGTACTCCCAAAAGACCGAACACCTTCAGATACCACTTCACACAAACAGATCACAGATCAACACACCGATGTTTGTCACGTGGTTAAAACCCTCGAGAGGGAAATAGTCCACGGCCCTAGCCAAATAGCTACTTGGAGCAATTTATTATGCAAAAGAAATAAAGTTACATGAGCTTCTCATAATCGATCAACTAGCCAAGGACCCTCTATGCTCTTTAAATAGAGATCATAGACCAATCGGGTGTTAAGCCACGGATCAATCGTAGGTATGATCTAAGAGAAGTTGAACCGTCGGATCACTCTATGTCTAGAACATATCGTGACTATCAGATTAGAATATTTACAAATGCATACTAATGCATACTAAAGAAACACACTTTTACCTAATGGATATATTACACAAGTTGATCTTAACTAACTCCTAAGTGTCTAAATATCCTAACATCCCCCCTTAAGAACAACTCGGGATAGGATTGAAGGATTTACAAAAGTGACACTATTAGGAGAAGGAAGGAGGCACCGAAGTTTAGAAAACTTCGCTTCTATAAGAGACTTGGTGAAGATGTCTACAACTTGATCATCTGTAGGGAAATAGAGAACTTCAATAACACTATCATGAACAAGATTTTTGATGAAGTGCATGTGTAGCTCAATGTGTTTGCTGCACTGATGTAGAAATGGATCTTTGGCAAGCTTGATGGCACTTTGATTGTTGCACCAAAGTGGAGTAGGCTGCTGCTATTCAAATCCAAACTCCGAAAGGATCTGTCGAAGCCATAAAGCTTCCTAACTGTCATTAACTGCAACTCGATATTCTGCTTCTGCTGAAGAAAGAGTAAGAGCTTATTGTTTCTTACAAGCCCAAGTGACAGGTCTAGATCCCAGACTGAAAACATAACCTGTAGTATACTTTCGATCATCAGGATCACTAGCCCAATTTGAATCAGTGAAACCAACCAACAAAGGTTTCCCTCCTGTACTATAATGAATCCCAAACTGAATTGTACCTCGAATATATCGAAGTATTCTTTTTGTTGCTTTCTAGTGACTTTCATGAGGATTTTGCATATAATGGGAAACACAACCAACGACAAAGGAAAGGTCAGGACAAGAATGATTCAAGTATAAAAGACTACCAACAAGCTGACAATACAAGGTGGCATCTACTTCAGGGGAAGTACAAGTGGCAGAAAGTTTGACTCCAGACTGGAAGGGAAAGGGGCTGGTTTACAATCTTCCATGTGGAAGTGACGAAGAAGGTCACAAGCATACTTAGATTGGGAAAGAAAGATTCCTTCTTTGGTTTGCAAGAATTGGAGACCAAGAAAATAATGCAAATGTCCTAAGTCTGACATTTCAAAATTTTACTGAAGACTAGATTTCACATGGGTTATAAGGTTAGGGTCACTACCAGTAAGGATAAGATCATCAACATAAAGAACAAGTATGATGAGATGGTTTCCTACTTTCTTGGTATAGACATTGGGGTCAGAATGGCATCTAGAAAAACCAGCGTCAAGGAGAAAGCTATCCATTTTGGCATACCAAGCTCTAGGAGCTTGCTTAAGGCCATATAAGGATTTCTTAAGGAGACAAACAAGGCTAGAGTTATTCTGAACATATCCAGGAGGCTGTTCCATGTAATTTTCCTCATGTAAATCACCATGTAAGAAGGTAGACTTGATATCCATTTGATGGACTTCCCATTTATGTAAGGCTGCAAGGGAAAGAACAAGGCAGATGGAGTTCATTTTTCCTACAGCGGCAAAGGTTTCATTGTAGTCAATCCCTTCAAATTGGGAAAAACCTTTGGAAACTAACCTTGCCTTAAGTATTTCAACACTTCCATCTGATGCATACTTAGTTCTGTAGACCCATTTACATCTGACAAGTTTTCTTCCTTTTGGAAGAGGAACAAGATCCCAAGTATCGTTCACCATTAAGGAATGATATTCTTCATCCATAGTTGCATCCCAATCTGGATTTCCTGAAGCTTCTGTAAAATTTTCTGGATCATGATTCTTGGAAACTTGAGCCAAAAGAGAAGAGGCTCGCTGAAATTGAGAACGTGTTCGACGTTGATCTCTAGGATCACCGGCAAGATCACCAACTGCTTCACATGTTGAACGGACCCATCGAGGAAGTATTGGTGCTGGTGTAATTGGAGGAACATGAGTAGGCAGAGGTGGATTTTCATCCTCACTGTCATCATCATAAACTGGAGTTGGAAACCTGTCAAGGAAGTTGGAAGAAGAAGAAGAAGAAGGAACAATCGTCGAATCAGGCTCGTAGGCCAAAGATGGCACACCTGGCAAGTTAGGCTCGCAGGCCAAGATATTTTAATCAAATTTAACATCTCTTCTAATGATTATATCATGTGAATGGGGATGATGAAGTCTATAACCTTTTACATCTTCAGAATATCCAACAAATATGCACTTTTCACTTTTAGGCTGCAATGCTTTCCGTTTTTCATCCGGAATGTGAGCCCATGCTTCACAACCAAACACACGAAAGTGACTTACATCTGGTTTAATTTTACTCCATGATTCTTCCAGTGTTATACCTTGTAAAACTTTAGTGGGTGTGCGATTAACTATGTAATTTGCACAATTTATGGCCTCAACCCAATATTTAAGACTTAGTCCCTTAGATTGGATCATACAATTAACCATTTCTTTTAAAGTGCGGTTCTTCCGTTCAGCTACACCATTTTGTTGTGGTGTATATGGAACCGTGTGCTGTTGTTGGATTCCTTGTTCAGTGCAAAAAGTAATGAACTTGTTGTTAACATATTCTCCTCCATTGTCAGATCTTAACTTAATAATTTGATGACCAGATTGTTTTTCAACAAGGGCCTTGTAGGCCAAGAACATGTTAAATACTTCGCTCTTAAGTTTTAGGAATTAAACCCAAGTGCGTCTGGAGTAGTCATCAATGAAAGTTAAGAAATATTTGAAACCATAAAAGGAAGCAGATGGAAGAGGTCCACACAAGTCACTATGCACAAGCTCCAAGGGAACCGAGGCGTGCCAAGAGGCATGTTTGTCAAAACTGTCCCGATGATGTTTTTTGTGTACACAACCGGAACAAACACCATCCTTACAAGATACCAGCAGAAGACCAGTCACCATATTGTCTTTACATAGTTGTTGCAATGAGCGATAATTTAAGTGACCAAATCGCTCATGCCAAAGTTTGCTCAAGTTATCATTATGAGCAACAAAAACTGAAGGAAAAGGTGATGACCCAAAGTTGTTAAATTTGTACAACCTGGTAATATCATCAACAGTTCCAGTAGCAAGGATATTTTGAGGATTTTTAAAATCCTTGATTACAACTTGGTGAGGTGTAAACGTCACAATTTTACCTTCACCTGAATAAGTAATTTGATAGACGGATAACAAATTGTAGGAAATTTTTGGAACACATAGTACATCATTGAAATGACCATTTTCTATTGGAACTGTTCCATATCCTACAACACTTAGAGATCTATCATTACCAACAAATATTTGTTTGGTGTTACATTCATGCATAGTAGAAAAGATGGCTTGATCCTTAGCCATATGATAAGATTCTCCAGAATCAATAAGCCATTCATTTGAAGTAGAAGAAGAAGATTCAGTATAAGAGTAACCATAAGCACAAAGTGCATGCCCATGAGAGCTAGATTCTGAAGACGAATCTAGGTTGATGTGGTGCTTCTTCATTGCTGCTTCCAAGGCTTCCATCTTCTTAAAATATTTTGATTCATCATGATTATCTTTCCCACAAAAATTGCAATGATGCTCAGTCTTGTTTCTTTTTGCTTGGATCCTTTGTCATTTTTTGAAGAAGGAGCTGACTGAGAGGGTTTGGGACCCTTTTTGTTTGGCTTATTATTGCAAAAATTCTGTTTCTTGGGAGGCTTGGACTTTTCTTTCTGTTGGGACAATAAGGATTTTCCAGATGTATCTGCATTGTTAATTATTCCAAGATGAATGAGCTTATATTGCTCTCTAATTAAGGAATCACAAAAGGATTCAAGACTAGGCTCTTGATAGCTGGCTGCAGTCAAGGATTCTTTCATGGAGTAGAATGTAGATACAAAAACAGAGTATGCAGGTCCAAGTTTGGAAAGAATATGATAAATACATTGTTTGTCTTCTTTCTTAATCTTGCATTCTGCACATAATAATCTAAGAGTTTTTATACTTAGATAAATAGTCTTGAATGCATGAAAAATCATTTGGATTCAAGGGAAGCAACTCATTCTCAAGTTGATGACCCCGAATTTCATTGTGTTTACCAAACACATATTCCAACTTTTTCCAAGATTTATCAGGTTCATCAATGCCAGATATGTGGAATCGCAAATCAGTAGAGATTGACATCCCAATCAATCCACGAGCTTCATCACATCTATTTGCCCATTTAATTTTCTTATCATCATCAGTGGGTTCTATTTCTTTCCCCGAGGTTATCCTGAAAAGTCCCCTACTTCGCAGAACATCCTCCATACGAGATTTCCATGAGAAATAGTTAGAACTTGTAAGTATAATATCACAAGGGGAGGCCATACTGTAAAATAATGGATGAAAGAATAGAAACTAACTGTTTGGATTCAAAGAGATAAAAAAAATATGCGGTTTAAAAAAAAACGGCACTTAAAAACAATTCCGGATGATGAAGTTATGCTTGATCAAAGAAAATATTGAAGATGTCCCCAATAGTGACGTGGCAGATATTAACTTGACCAACTAAAAAAAGGAAGCCCCCTCTTCCCAAGATCAACCTTTGACAATCACTTTTACAATAAATTTGCTTTGAAGTGAATCACTTTTGTAGAATAAGTGATGTTCACTTTTACAATAATGTGACTTTTAAATAGTGCGGCAATAAATTAAAAAACTTAAGTGACTCACTTTTATTTTATTTTATTTATGTGAGATGCACTTTTACAATAAAGTAACTTGAAAATAGAGATTGCATGCACTAAAAGTAGCTTTATAAGACTTGAATGCAAGACTTATCAAGGTGTAAAGCAACTTTGGACCAAGTGAGCTAAGTTTAAAAGGTACGTAAAAGTATGGAAAGAGGAAGGGTTTTTTTTTTTTTTTTTTACTCTTCTCTCTCATTTTCTGTGCTTGCTTTCTTTTCCTGCAAATCACAAAAAAAATGAAAAAACAATTTTTTATTTTTCCACACAATGGGGTTAGATATAGGTTAGCTTACTCGAAAAGTCTATGTTTTCAAGTTTTCTCGCTGTTTCTGATTTGCCATGATCACACAAGGTGCACGACAAAGAGCATACGTAGTCGAGAAGACAAGAAAAAAAAACTTTCCCTTACCGTTTCTGATTCGTCGCGATCGCTCAAGGTGCACGGAAAAGACCATACACAGTCAGGGAAAACAAAATTCCGAGACTAAAACATAAAATATCTAATAATAAACTGATGAAATATGAGAGATTTAAAAAAAAGAACAAATCCGTCATTGTAACATTATACCTTCAGATTTTTCGAAATGGGTGTTTCTGGAGCAAACGGAAATGGTTTTTGGTGAAACGAAAACTGTTTCCAAATGGAAACGGAAATCCAGACGTAATGAAATAGATTCCATAGGCCACAAATTCTCAGAAAATCCAGAACCAGAAACCCTTTCAAAGTTTTGGCAACACCGGTTCCAGGTCTTGATCAAAACCGAAAGTGGCTCTTCATAAAAGCTCTGATACCATGTTCGGGTACACAGGGTACTCCCAAAAGACCGAACACCTTCAAATACCACTGCACACAAATAGATCACAGATCAACACACTGATGTTTGTCACGTGGTTAAAACCCTCGAGAGGGAAACAGTCCACGACCCCAGCCAAATAGCTACTTGGAGCAATTTATTATGCAAAAGAAAGAAAGTTACATGAGCTTCTCATAATAGATCAACTAGCCAAGGACCCTCTATGCTCTTTAAATAGAGATCATAGACCAATCGGGTGTTAAGCCACAGATCAATGGTAGGTATGATCTAAGAGAAGTTGAACCGTCGGATCACTCTATGTCTAGAACATATCGTGACCGTCGGATTAGAATATTTACAAATGTATACTAATGCATACTAAAGAAACACACTTTTACCTAACGGATATATTACACAAGTTGATCTTAACTAACTCCTAAGTGTCTAAATATCCTAACAATAATTCCATTATATCATACACCTTCATGTACTACCAACCTATTAAAAAATCATCTTCTTTAATATACTAAGTATTGTAACGTATATACGATTCTTTATGTTTTTGTTACAGCTCTACATATATTTCAGAGAAAATGAGGTGGCATCATGAGAATGCAAGTAAGGATGGAATAATGTGCCACCGAGTTGATATTTGGGCATGGAAAAGTATAGATTCTAAATGGACCGATTTTTCCAACGATCCTCGCAATGTACGACTTGCAATGGCAGTGGATGGATTTAATCCTTTTGGAAGATTGAGTAGTAATCACATTGTATGGCCAGTAGTACTAGTCACATATAACCTTCCGCCATGGTTAAGCATGAAAGGGATCTTTTGGTTGTTGTCATTGTTAATACCTGGTCCCAAGCAACCAGGAAACGACATAGATGTTTATTTGGAACCATTGGTAAATGAACTCAAACCAACATGGGATGAAGGGGCAAGCACATACGATGCTCATTCAAGGTCATTCTTTAATATGAAGGCTATATTGATGTGGATAATCCATGAATTTTCTGCTTATGGAAATATGGCTGGTTGCATGACTATAGGTTTTTGCGCATGCCCTATATGTGGAAATAACACAGATTCAATGTATCTCAAATATAGTAGGAAGTGTGTGTACATGGGACATAGGATATATCTTCCAATAAATCATAAGTATCGTTCACAAAAGGACCATTTAATGGGAAGTATGAGCATCTCTTTGCACCTACAATTTTACAAGTGTCATATATTTTTACAGAAACAGAAGGAAGGGAAGAGAAATGGGGAAAGTCTAAAAGTACAAAAAGAAAGAGAAATTTTAAAAAAGGTGGAAATTCGAAGATTGGCGTGTGGAAGAAAAGGTCAATTCTATTCAATTTATCATATTGGGAGGTATGTGCACACATTAACTTAAGGCCTAAAATGTATGATGCTTGAAGGATTTCATTTTTTTTAATTGGAATATATTGTTTAGTTTTTCTTTGATGTTATAATTCATTGATTTTTTATATGGTTGGATGCAGAAACTCCTAGTGCGTCACATTTTAGATTTAATGCACATGGAAAAAAATGTATGCGAAATTATTTTTGGAACGCTTCTGGATATAAAAGATAAATCAAAGGATGGGAAAAATTCTCATGATAACTTACAACATTTGGGTATAAGGAATTTACTGTGGCCAGAACAAAAAGGAAAAAAAATGTTTCTTCCACCCGCACCACACACTTTCAAAAAAGGAGAAAGAGATTATTTGTCGTGTTTTGTTCACGTTAAAATTTCCAGATGGATATAGTTCAAACCCTAGAAATAATGTATCTATGAAATATCTCAAGCTTCATAGTGTTAAATCACATGATTGCCATGTTCTCATGCAACAAATCCTTCCAGTAGCATTGCACCATGTACTACCAAAAGCAGTTCGAAACACTATTTGCAGGCTTTGCTTGATTTAGGTGAAGTTGTGCAAAAATGGTGGATCCAATAGATCTTGATAACTTACAAGATGATGTTGTGGAATGTTTGTTCTTACTCAAAAAATATCGCCCCCATTCATTCTTTGATATAATGATACATTTGAATGTACACTTGGTGCGAGAGCTACGTTATTGTGGACTAGTTTCATATCGATGGATGTACCCTTTTGAAATGTCAGTGAAATTTTATTAAGTGCAAATCCACATAAATTCCAATATTTTATGTGCATATAATAATAATACATTACTATAAACTCTTTATTCATACTTTTAATTTCACTACAAATTGTGTGTTTTTTTCTAGGAACATGAAAGTTTTCAAAAGTTATGTGAAAAATAAGAATAGGCCGGAAGGCTGCATAGCTGAAAACTACTCAGTGGAGGAATCCATAAAATTTTGTGCTAGATATGTTGAAGGTATGGAATATATTCATAGCATGCCTAGTAGAAATGAATCTTGGGACGATGAAGAAGGAGAGGTTGGACAATATGGGAAGGCCTTATCTAGTGGAACTCTATTGAATTAGATAAAACTAGTTTGTTACAAGCCCACAGATGGGTCTTGCACAACATAGATGAAATTCAACCTTGGATAGAGTAAGTAATAAGCACATCCTTATGAAATCATTTTTTTATTAAAATATATAACAATATTTTCATAAATTGTTTATTCACATTACTTGAAAATAGGATGCACTTGACATAAATTTCCAATAGTAACATCCAAGCCCAAAAAGATGAAGTCTTACTACAAAATATCCACAACCAACAATTTATTGTTTGGTTAAGAAAACAGGTAATGATATTTTCTTCATATTAGATTTAATTGAACTTCATTGATCAAGAATATTATGATGGATAAAGGTGATATTATTTTAATATACAATGGTTTTGTAACGACATTTAAAAATTTAGAGGTGGAAGGAAAAGAAAATATTTCTGATACCCTTAAATGGTTGGAACGTTGGCCAAGGAAATATGAAACTAAGTATGATGTCTACTTAATCAATGCGTGTAGATTTCATGTTAAAAGCATAGAAAATATCAGGGCCACCCAGAATAGTGGTGTGTGCATAGATGCACAAACATTAGTGAGATCAAGTGCAAAGGATAAAAACCCTATACATCAAATGACAACATATTATGGAGTGATTCAAGAAATAATGTTATTGGACTACTATTTGGTGAAGTATCCATTGTTCAAATGTGATTGGATATATGTACACAAGGAGAATGGAATGAAAGTTGATGAACTTGGTTTCACCATGGTGAATCTGAAGAGATGCTTGAGTAATGATAGAGTGCAAGATGATCCATTTATTTTAGTATCACAAGAGAAACATGTATTTTATGTACAAAATATGGTAGAGAATGACTGGTGTGTAGTTTTGACATACCCTCCGAAGGGACTAAGAAATTGTAATGGATATGAATTGGAGTATGCAGATTTATCAAGTGTTGCAGATTTTGAAGGGACAAAATGCAAAGAGGATGAAGCTATAGGTGATGGTGCCATGCACTATGTTCGACAAGATTGTGAAGGAACATGGTTGGATGTTGTTAATTAAGTAACATGCATGATTTATTTATCAGTTCTCATTTAAGTTGTATCTGTGAAAATTTATATCTTAGATTATTACGTGGATTTACCTTTCATGAATATATTTTTTGTTCTACTACTGTTTATGCATGGATCTTATTTGTTTTATTTTGTTATGTAACTTTGATCTATTTTTATAGTAGATAGAATGGGTGTGTGGAATTGAGAGTGATGTGAGGGGGGGGAGGGTCCATATGAGGTTCAACCTTCATGTGGTTGGCCCTATTTAGTAGAGAATAAGTTATTCTTGAAACCAAGAGAAGCTCATTTAGGTATTTTCATTTAGTTTTTTTACAATTTTATATATGTTATGCCTTTTTTACATTTATAATTATGGATTATACGAACATACCATTTTGTCATGATATATGTAGGTCTTCGCAATGGAAAGGACTATAATGACAATTTGCATTGTTCTCTAATGCATATTTGTAAGTTATCACCATAATGAATTTGTCAATTAGATATCTTATTGTCGTTTCATTGATTATAACGTGTTGATTTCTTCATTTTAAATACATTTGTACTTGTCTATTGTATTAAATGATTTTATTGCACATTTGTTAAAGGAAATAAGTTGATTGCAGGATAACTATTGACCATGGGTAGGTAATGTAATGAACAATATTGAAAGTATTTGATTACAATAAATTTAATTACAACATATTTATTACAACCATAAGTATACCTGATTGATGAAGTAACAAATAGTTTGTGTGAAATATTTGTGTAAAGCATAGAGGACGCCAAGATCATCTGACGCTATTGGCATCAGAGATGAACTTTGAGGTATAGATCCTTATTATCAATACAATTTCAACATTCTTTGGGAGTATCACCTATAGGTTTCCTTTTAGGCATTGGGAGTATCACCTATAGGTCTCCTCGATCTGCCTTGACCACTATTAAAGGATTCTACATAGGTCTTCTGGTCCACGAGACTAGCCTCAAAATAGGGCCATAATTTATTGAGAATCTCGATAAAAAAAAATTAACAACCTTGGATGTGGTGCATTCACCATGATTCGCACACACAAAACAAAACATTATGGAGCGATACACATGCTGGTCTTAAACTGTAGTGCATTATCTTTATTTTCAGGCTCACTTGTCTTGAAAACGATGGCTCAGGACGTAGGTGGCAACTGGATGCTGACTGGGTGTTGCAGCCGCAACCTTTCCCCTTATTTCTTAAATTTTGGGGCCCCTCCTTAACACTTAGAGTTGTTTGATTGCGTGTGATCCCTGAAGGTCTGGTCTAGCCTTAGCTTTGGTCGATTCTAACGAGTAATTTGCAGCCTGTCTCTCCGGAGCACATTTGGGTTAAGATTTTTATTGTGGATCGCAGGGTTGATTATGGTTTTGATAGCCAGAGTTTAGTCAGATCAGTTGCCTTCAAGCAAACCGTTGTCTCTGAGTTTTTTTTAGTCTAGTCGCTACTGTGGTGAGCTCTTAAATGCTTAGTTTTCTGTGATCGGGCGTAATTTTTTATGTTAGATTGGAAGTTGTGAAGTCTCAGCCCCTCCGCCGTTGCGGCTCCTATTCCGATTTGTCATCCGAAGCGTGGATTTCCCCGATTTCCGATGTGCGTTAGCTTGTCTGTCACATATCCGGAGCCTTTACTCTTCCACTGTTGCGGCCGGGAAATCCTTCTCTCTGTCGATGTCCAAACTCTTCCGACGTCCGATGTGAAGTTTTCCTGCTCGTGTGCTTTAACCTTTCCTTCCTTCCGCAATTGCGGATGGTAGAGTATCTCCGCTTCTGATGCCCAAAGCTGGCCAACGTCCGATTCAAAGTTTCCCGCTCACCTGTCCCGCGTGTGTCTAGCCTGTGCCCGTCTGCTGTTGCGGCTGCGATGTCCTTTTCACTTTCGAAGCAGGAAGCTGTCCGACCGCTGATTTATAACTTTCCCGCCCAGGGATGCATCAGAGCTCTTGCCCGCTTAAGGGACGAACCTGGCTATTTTCTTGTGGATCAACTGTTGCAGATGGTATTTTTATTTTAATGTAAAATCCCATTTCAATGAATGATGCATCAAAATTGTTTGCAGGAGGAATTCAATGGACTATTGAAGCAACCTGAAGTGAAGGCTCAGCTTGGTCAAATCGAAATCGCCGGGGTTACAAGGAAGACATAAGCGGAGAAAAGGACAAACAAAAAAACGACAAAGGCACGGGCTAGGAAGAACTGTCAGTTACTGATCATGAGATGAACGCTCACAGAAAGTAATTGGGAAGACAAAAAAACTTCCAGAAGAGAAAGCTGAAACGCTCAAAAAGGAACTGGAAGGTCACCCGTTAGGAGGCATCCCAAGCGACCGGGGGAATAGTTTAAATATTTGAAAGTAGGACTGAAAGGGGGATTTTTCCCTGGAGAATTTTGTAAATGTTTGCTTGTAAGAGGAACTACTTTGTTTTGCAAAGGAAACTGCAATTTTGCCTCTTGGAGAGAGTGAAAAGTGGAATGTATCAGTACAATTAAATGAATAATGTTGAAGAGGAACTATTTCGTTTTCAGCTGTGTTTCATTGATTGTAAGAGTATTTAATTTCCTGAACCTATGTTCTCGTTGAATGTTCTGCAATATCTTTTTGGGATATTTTCCACTATGAGTGATAAATGTTGTTTACAAAATAATCAGCTATCTGGTTATTTAAATATCTGCGAATGTTCATGTGTCTTGAAAGAAGTATCATCTATCTGTGATTCTTCATAATGCATGTGCAAAATGTATTACTCACCAATGAATGATAATCCTGCTCCCTAGGGATAATTTAGGTAGTCAATTTGCTTTTGTTATATGCGATTTGGATGCTTGTGAGCCATAAAACGAGAGGTAAGAACCTGTGCATCACATTGTGACTGTTCCTGGCATCTTTATCACCCTGCATTTAGTTAAGCACTTGCATTTCATTTCTTAAGTCAAAATACAAAAAACTCGGTGGACCGGGCCGCAACCGGTAAAGCCCTTGTTTTGTTACTTGAACTATGGTAGCCGGATCGCAAACCGAACAGATTCCCTATACCAAATAGTCAACGGGCTAGTTGGGAACGTTGATTGGGGAGAATCCCTTACTGTTGCTACCTGTGATTTTGCATGCCTCAACACTGGGTTTGAGTTATTTCTTCACAAATTGGAAATGCAACATGTATTTTCCTTTCTAGGCCATTTGTGTTCATTTTTTGCTCAATGGCACTGTTCTGCCTGTGTTCATAGTTGGGAAGAAGGATTGTGTTCCTTCTGCATTCAAATATCCACCCCGTCCCTTCCTCTCCTAGTAACACTGTTATTTACGATGACTTGGGGAAGGACTGCACTTTTTTTGACAGTAACAAGTCCTTGAGGAGGCTTGTCATTCTTGTGCTTCTCTTCTCCTAGGAGGAGGGTCCTCCTAAAAGTCATAGGGCGTGACACATCCATGGATTCGTCATCACCCCAGATAAATTTGGAAAGTGCAATTTACAAAGATGACGATGAATTCCTTCAACCTCCTCTCCTCCCATGTGAGCATTCGCTCCAACAGGTTGCCTCTAGCAATGGTCACCACATGCCGAGATTATGGAGACAATGGACACGTCTAGAGGTTTTGGATGGATACCCATTAGACAAGAAATCCCAGGCACTACTCCCATGAGGGTGTTAGAATTTATTAGGACAACAATTCCCTCACCAGCATCAGGAGGTCCATCTAATGTGATGAACATCCTTGCCTCGACCTCACTGGCACTGAATATCTCTTCTAATGTAATGAATTCCCTTACCATGATGGTTGGAGTTCCTTTAGCATGAAAACCTAAGGGCAGGGGAATTTAGAGCCGATAGTCCCCAACTAAAAGAACACTTTGATAAACAAGCTTCTCAAATGAGGTGACCATTACAGACTTTCTTTAAGACTCTCAGGATTCTCAGCAGACTAATATTTAACCATCCTAACCTCTCTTCAACATTCACCCAGTCTATGTCTTCAAATGGCTCTAAAAGTGGATTTTATAAAGAGTTGGGAGATCGAAATTGACATTGGCTCTATCAGCACCCTCACACATGCCATAATTGAGTAGCATGATGACAACACATAGGGTCACGTGGGTTTGGGATCCAACCCTTATGCTAAGATACTAGTCACAACGCTGTTTCTACTGTGGCGCCATACTATCAGCCATGGAGATGACTTCTGTCCTCCGTCTTCATCATACCTCATTTGGATCAGGGCATGTAGACTAGACATCCTGAAGACGGTATCAGAATATTCTTGTTCACTGTGTCTCTCGCTTCGTGAGGAATTCATACTTGTCTTCTACCGTTCAATCAGTAGGATACCTTTTTGGCTATCATATGATTGATGCAGCAAAATTTTTAGATTCTGGGGAGTGATCTTTTTAGTCGTAGATCCACTCCAATGGCATCTGGATATTTGATTTCTTATCATTTTGACCCTTTGTGCACTTACGCCAAAATATCACATCAACAACGACTCTTGGGAATGAGCGGATCGTACCCCAAACTGCGTCCTTTGTCTCCGGTTCGATGGTCAGAATCATTTCGATCCCTTCGATTCGAAATGTCTCCAATCTCCATTGTCCATGTGTAACAGTTGTGTTATGTTTCACAATTCCTAAAGGTAACTCTGTGCGTGTCCGATTAGAGGAGGCACTGCAAGTCGTCGATCTTTCCCTGATTCGATCTATGCCATAAAAAATTGCCCCTGTTTAACCCATTTCATGGATTTAGGGATTGGAAACTTCACGAGTGCTTTGATTCAGTGTAATTCAACCTCTCCGTTGATCTAGCCTTTGGTCAATCTCGACCCTTGAAAAATGCGGTCGTCTTAACCTATTCTGTGAAAATACAAAAGTGATTTGCACCGTGCATATTACATCTACGAAACCATACTATAACAGTTGATCTTGCTCACCTCTAGATCGCCACCATTGAGACAATATCTCCTTCCCTGTAGCTTTGGCCAATTTACGTATGATCTTTCTTACATAATTTAGGACATGATTGCCCTACCTTAACATATTTTCAAAGCTTAAGAGACCGCCTGAGGGGAATTTTATTGGGAATTTCGGTATTCTCCAAGGTGGCTCTATGAAACGTTTGGCATACCTTATCCCTCCAATCATTTAGTGTGGGAAAAAAATAGTGTTAACAGATCGAACCTTCCTCGAGCTAACTAAGCTCCAATAAGATACCTAAAAGCTTCTGTGAGCTAACAAGCTCTATAAGCTAAAGCTAAGTTATCCATGTAAATGACTCAACTGGATTAAATAAAACTCTTACTCTATTTTCTAGATCCTTCAAAGAAAGAAAAAAGTCCTTATTTGACTCTACTATCCTCTATGACTTACTATGCTTGATATCTGTTATTTTCCAGTAAGGTAAACAAGCAGCTCACTTTATTTTTGCTTGCTGTGGTTTTTTTACTT
Organism: Pseudotsuga menziesii; assembly: GCA_001517045.1. NCBI lineage: Eukaryota > Viridiplantae > Streptophyta > Pinopsida > Pinales > Pinaceae > Pseudotsuga > Pseudotsuga menziesii. The sequence continues at coordinate 685,225 of LPNX010036324.1, forward strand.
TTCGAAAATTGTTGATGAAAAATGACAAGGATTAGAGTGAAGAAGGAATATCTTGCATGTGGATCATTTATGAATTCAGAGTGACTTATGAGAATCCTATACATTGGGTATTTTTCCTTGCATTAAGATTTGGTAATCATGAACATTTTCTTGAAATCATGGTTGTGTAATAGTTAATTTATTGACCACCTTACAAATTGGGGTGATATCATATGATATTTGTATAAGATGTACTTTATAATTGTATAAATGGTAGCTAAAAGGATATTTCTACTTTTTAATTGTGCTACATCTTTTAGAATAGAAAACATATTAACTTTGCTTTTGACTTTGGGTGCAGAGAAAAATTAGTGGATTATGTTCTTGCCTCTGGAGAAATCTAACAGGGAGAAGGGATTAAATACATTAAGGAGTGCTTTGAAAATGGCACACTTCATATCATTGGCCTTTTGAGTGATGGTGGTGTTCATTCGCGATTATATCAGCTGCAGGTATTCTATATCTATAAATGCATTATTATGAGTTGTTTATCTTATAAAAGATTATAGATTTATTTGTGCTATGGAATTTTTAATCTTTGTATTTTTCCATAGTGTAGTTGAATGCTTTTTATATCACCGGACTGGATTGAGTTGGGTCTAAATATGTTATAATTGTAGAACCCATTGATCTACTGACATAAATTTTAAGATTAGGCTACTCTTACATGGATCCATCAAGCAACCATTATAAAAGATGCCCGTTCTTATCCATGAATACTTGAAATTCTAGTTATATGTTCACTTCTAGAGTATGTGTATGAACTTGAATGCCAACTTTCTCCTACAAAACGTTTCTGTATTACTATTTTCTTTATTGAATCAATGATGCATATGAAACCTTTCAAGTTCAGCCAAATTATAAGATCAAAGCCATTCAAACTACTTTCTTAGGTCTCTTGAGTCAGAAACAATGTTGGGATTATTAGTCTTTTCTTAGAATTAAAAATGATGCAATATTGGTGTTAATATTGCCCATTTTCCCAATTCTTAAAGGGTTCTATCTCAATGGTAGAGTGCCCTTTTTGCAAGTAGGAGGTTGAAGGTTTGATTCCTTCATGCCCTAATGATATTGCAATATTGATGTTTTAAATTATGGCTACGAGGGGGGTTTGTAACCGCCCCTAAAGGTTTGTAAAGCGTTTTAGGGGGGGTTTGAACTACCTCCGTAGGAACCTATGAGGGGGGTTTTGAACCGAATTCGTATGTACCTACGAGGGGGGTTTTGAATCGAATTCATATGTACCTATGAGGGGGGTTTTGAACTGTCTCCATATGTACGTACGAGGGGGGTTTAAAAATACCCCAAAGTTTTATAATAGATATTTTAAAGGGTAGTTTTGGACTGCCCCCACCTTTTTATAATAGAGAATTTTAAGGGTTGTTCTGGACCTCCCCCATAGGTACCTACAAGGGGGGTTTATATCCGCCCTTAATAGTGACTTTTTCAGGGGGCTTAGAACTGCCCCAAAAAGCCACTTTTAGGGGGTGTTTTGATCTCTTCCATGGCTGCCCCTAAAAGTCAAAAATTTTAGTGCCAGTTCTATTCAGGGCAATTTTGTAATGGCCGCCTCCAAATCCAAAACCACCCCCAAATTAATTTTTGGCAGGGGTTTAGTACCGTCCCTAAAATTTACTTTTAGGGATAGTTTTGATCTCTTCCAAAACTGCCCCTAAAAGGAAAAATATTTGATGTCGGTTCTATTAGGGGCGGTTTTGTATAGACCGCCTCCAATGTTAAAACTGCCCTTAAATGACTTTTGGGGGTGGATCAAAACCGCCCCGAAAAGTCACTTTTAGTGGTGGTTTTGATTTCTTCCAAAACTACCCCTAAATCACTTTTGGGGGCAAATCAAAACCACCCTGAAAAGTCACTTTTAGTGGTGGTTTTGATTTCTTCCAAAACCACCCCTAAAAGTCAAAATCTTTAGCATCATTGCTATTAGCAGCTGTTAACACCATTTTATTTTTGGCGTAGTAAGCCTCATTGCCTGAAAATTCTGAGTTTCTCTTGAGGATCAAATGGTTTTAAAACTTTTTTCATTAAAGCGATTTATAAAAATTCCAAGGTGGCGAGAGGAAAGAGATTGAAGAGTTTTGGGTAAAAGGAAGAGAATTATATATAAATCAAAGTTTTATAAAGGTGGCTTACAAGTTTAAGTTATAAAATAAATATTTTATATTTTTATAAAGACAAAATTTGTTTTTATAAGAATATTAATCAAAATTCTTTATAAAACGAAAAGTGTTGGCCTAAAATCCCATCTCCAAGAACCACGATTTATATTCTTTTATTAAGGAGGCAAGGGCTTATTTTTTGGGAATGTCATATAAAAATATATTGACCAAAATAATCTTATCTCAATATCGAGAGCTACCAACCCAAGTGCTCAAGAAATTATGATGTCACTTTGTCTCTTGGCATAAAGTCAAATTGGGCTCACACACCAACCCACCACTTTTGCAGCAAAATTAAACATGGATCAATGGCACAGATCAAGGCCCAAAATCATCCAATGGTTCACAATTATTTCACTGCAGGAACAAGCATGGGATAATTAAAATTTCAGAATTGCGAAATGATGTTAAACAATGGATGGGATGGACGGTCAAACCAGTAGGGGGAAGAGATCTACGGCTCAGGTCAATTTCACGATTTGAAGTTGCAAGGAAGATTAAATTTTCAAATCCATGAAATTTTATAATACGTGCAGGTTAAAAACGTGTCAAGCCTCCATTACCATGCAAATTAAATCAATGACTAAATAAAATTTCGCTAGTAAAAAAGGACCAGGTTTAATGGTGGAAAAACATTGCGAAATTCTTATGCTATGGTTGAAATTAAAAGATAAGTGTAGCCATATACACAGTTTGTGAAGTAAATTAGCAATCAAATTCAATTCCATTGGAACAAAGTGTTGGGTAATTAAGGTAGATAACGCCGATTTCAAATCAAATATCAACAAGCAGTTGGGCAGGTTTTTATTAAAAATGGTTGTTTTGGGTCATTATTTTCAGTCAATTGTTTCTACCAAACCCAGATGTATTTTGAGAAACTGAGAGAGTTTTGTATTTATGACATACAGATATCCAATAACCTATCTCATATTTTACCCAAGTGCTGTGGATTGAGAGAATCAAAGTCATCTTTAGAGAGCTAATTTCCAGATTTTTAAATGGCTATTTTAGTCAGTTATTTCAATCAATTGTTTTCGGAAAACCATAAAGAATTTTCCAAAATTGAGTGAGGTTTCTCTTAATACCAGGATCATGTTCAATAAAATCTCTCATTGTTTACCCAGGTCATATGGTTTAGGAGAAACAAAGTGAGTTCTACGTGTCATTTTTAGGTTTTCCAAAGGACTATTTCAGACATTACATTCAAAGAATTGTTTCAGCCAAATGGAGTTGAATTTCAGGAAACTGAGAGAGGTTTTTCTTCATCACAGGCCTATATACAAAACAATCCTTCATATTTTACACGGGTATCACAGGTTGAGAGAATTTAAAATATGTTCACAGGGTATTTTTCCAGAAATTTACAGTTCTACTGTCTGAGTCATCAGTTTCAAAATCAGATCCTGAGGAGCTGCAGCTGAATCAGAGGACAAAAAGACATGGGTTTTATTGGGAACATGGCCTATTACAAAAACCTCTTTCAATTTTTTCACAGCTATCACCATCTGGGATATGCAGGAGGGGCTTTAAGCCTGTTTTTCTAGTAGTCCGCATTTTATTTTTGTCTTATGTGAATCGTGGTGTGTAGGCCACGTCTGAAGTTTGTTAGAAGATGTTCTCCAGTTTGTAACAAATTGTGATTCCTGAATGTCAGTTTAGGAAGTCCAAAATACTATAAATATACCTCCTGAAGAAGGAGAAAAGGGTTGAAATGAATGTGATTTTTGTTGTGTATGTTTTTCAAGAGAATTTTAATATAATTGTAGAGCCGAGGTCGATGTTTTCATAAAGGGATTCATGTGTCATTCGCACTTACAGTCTGTTCCTTCTTTTCTTATGTGAATATGTGAATGTTATTCCAGTTTGCCTTTCCCATTCTGTTTTCTTTCATATCTGAAACTTAGTGTATAACAGTTCAGAATTCATACTTGCTATGCTCCGTTTGTTGTTTTAGATATTCACCAAAGTTTTCTTCCAAAGTTAATACAGAATTCATTTATCAATGCTCTGTGTTGATGGTCTGTTCATGTTCCTCTTTTCCACCAAACAATTATAAATCGACTGTGATCGAGTGGCTATCTTTCCCCTGTGTTGGAACTGCTTGCATAAGCTTTGTTTATTTCTGTTATATATCTTGACTCCATCGCCCAATGGTTCTATGTTTTGTTTCAACCAATTTTACAAACAATTTCTAGTTTCCCTTGTACATATATCTGGCATTGTTAACATTTGGTGAGAGATCCTTCTTGGAAAAGTAGAAGGCCAGTTCTCTCTTCGAAAGTGGTTTTGCTGTTACCCGGAAGCAGGCCTTCCGCAACCTTTGGGCTCAATTCCGGTGCTAACAGCAACGGTTTTGTAAAGACCACCTCCAATGCTAGAACTGCCCCCAAAAGTGATTTTTTTTGGGGGGGGGCTTAGAACCTCCCCCAAAGTGACTTGTGGGGGGGGGTTTAAAACCACTACCAAAAGTTACTTTTTGTTATCAACCCAAATGGCACTTCTCTGTCCGAGTGTCGACACTTCATATGTTGGTACACAAAAGGACACTTTTGGATTGAAGGTTTCCTAAACACTATAGATGGGCGTGACATGAGATGCATTCACTCTCCAACTAGCTTGCCATTTTACTTTTCTATGTGTGGATTGACATACACGACTATGTCCATTGAAACTCACATACATATGCGACTATATTCTTTGACAACCTGTGTACTGTACGCGACTATGCTCATTGCAACCTGCATACAAATATGTACGCGGGTTTCCCTTAAAGCAACTCACGTGTCATACGCGGGTTACCAATATCAATAGTTGCGTACACATCCCTTCGACATTAAAAATAATAAAACACAATTAATGGAGATTTGTTGAGCTTTAATCATTAACCAACTCAACTTTCTCAACCTCCTCAACCTTTGAAACTACTCTATTTCCCAAAATAGAGGCCTTAGGGAGGGCATTGATAGAATGAATCTTGGAGAGCAAAGTTATGCTGGTGGTATATCTTCAGAATTCTTTGGAGCAGAAAAACTCAGAGTCCTTTGGTTGCAGAGGATTCCTTGTCTCAAGCGTTGGGTTGTACACTTATCTCATTCACTATTGTTAATAAAGAGAATTCTTCTTCCAACTTTGTGTTGAGTCTCTTTCATGTATCATGTTTGATAAATATTTTGATTAAGCACTCTATATATTGTTCATTTAACCTGTCATATGTACATGTATAAGATTGTACTTGGAGAATTTGGTCTTTGCAGGTGAAGGAGGTGCATCCCTGAAAGATTTGGAAAGAAGCAGAGCGAGAGAAGACAAAGCTTGGATCAACCGTTGATAATCAGGTGAGTCCAACATATCTTCCTATTTCCTTTTTGTACTTTAAACTAATTGTTTGCAAGTTTTAAAAGTAAGTTGGTAACCGAAGACCCTAGGTTACAAGGGTGTTTATTTCCGTACAATAGAACTGGCGACTCCGCTGGGGATCCCAAACTGCTGTGGGTTATTTCTGTATATTAGTGACCAGTATTTGCCTTGATTTTATGTGTGGTGTCCTGTCTTGGTTCATGCTTAGAGTGGTGTCTGAATATATTGAAAATTTTTATTTTTATTAGAAAATTTTATGCCTGTACGTGGGTTTCTCTTACACACAGTTGCGTACAAAGACATGTGTATGTGGTTTGCTCTCTAGGACTGTCGCGTACAGTACGCGGGTTTCTCTCTAGGACAATTGCGTATAGTATGCAGGCCGCCCTTGTACACAGTCGCATACAAACCTGAGCTTTAAAATTTTTGTGTTAGGGTTTTCTTTTCCTTGTCCCTCTATAAATTTTGTTTGTTGTTTGACCTTCTTTATAGACATTTCACTGTGAGTTTGATGACCTTGTTAGCCATACCTTGTGTTTTCTTGTAAATCCCTTGAGTCCTTATTTTTTTGGATCATCTTTCTATTAGCAACCTGAAGTGGATTTTCCTGTTGGGTTATAGGTTCAAGTGTTGGTTGTCTGAATCAGTGATCAGGGTTCTAGGCACTATATATCCCATTCTATTTTCATATAGTATTTGGTTTTCCACTTTCCTTTGTGTGATCTCAATGATTTCTTTTCATTTTGTCCACCCAAGATAGGGTTCCAAGTCTTCCTTAGGTGGTTGATTTTTGGTCTTACTAATCTGTTTACTTCACTTTGCTTACTTTATATAGTTAGTTTAATTCAAGCATAGTCAAGTTTTGTGCATTTAGGTGCATAGTAGTCTTTGAGCATTTTAAAAAGTGAAAAGAAAACATTTAGAAGCTTTTTCATTTGCCTTTGCATAAAGTAGTTTTATTTTTCAGTTTTTAGAATATAATCTCAAAAAAATACAAAAAATATAGTATTAGTGTTCTCTTTATCGTTGCATTTTCATCAATTTATATTTACAAAGAAAAAGAAAGCTTGTTTTTTTTAGTGATAATTTGCTTTGGAAGTATACACCTTTGCTTTTTATATTTCTTATCGAGTCAAAAACATCATAGCCTTTCACTCCACTTGCCTTCTAAGTAAAAATAGCCCTTAAATTGAATGCAATAATTAAAATTTCTTAGTAATTTTTTATTTTTTAGGGCCATACACCTACTAGCTTAGGCTAGACTTGTGGGATAGGAAGTGTAAAATTCCCATAAGTATTTAAATTCAGACATAGTGGGCCAATCGATAGGTAAATCCTTCTCTTTATCGATAGCATCCAGGAAGCTCCTCTCAAACGGGAGTGAAGCACGAGGCCGCGTGGAGGCATTGGACTGAGGAGATAACCCTCTGATTCCTTGTCGAAATGTAAATCAGGATTTTTACGCATCTGGGGATTCTGTCCTAGATAGAGTTTCGGGCTCAGCTATCTTGCCCATGCATATGAATCAGGATTGCGACTGTCCCCCCAAACTATTGGTATAGTTAAGGTAGCCTCTAGTCTCTTGACATCTAGGGTTCATACATAGGTAAACCAGAAGGCTATTTCTGGTTCATCTGGGACGGGCTTGGATGGTAACCCTTGTTGAAAGTGTAGGAGGGTGGTGGGTGATTCCTCCGCTTGTGCCTAGGAACCTATTGAAGGATGCCAAGTAACTGTTCTTCAGCTTTCTTCGGGAAAGCATGTCTTTTAACCTTGCTAACTGTTGAGACTTTAGGAATTTTCGTAGTGATTGATCTATGGTTTTTCTGTGTTTAGCTGACCTTAGGGTTTGAATTGTCAAATTTAAAATCGTGGAGGACCAACCTATTAGAAGGTCATGAAGGTTGCAAAACCTTCTTCCTCTCATCACATTGGAACCTCCACCTCCACCTCAAAGGTGGATATTGGACACAAACGGTTCATTTGAACCGATAGGAGTAAGTGAAGTTCTGGGTGAACCCAAACTTAGGGAAAATGGTTTTGATTTTAACACAGTTGAGATAGAATACTTGTAGGATGACAAGTTTGCAAGGAATTTTAATACAACCTTGACTGACTTAAACGATCCTGTGATCGTCCAGGTTCGTCCTTTTGATCCACCCATTTTTGGTGTCCCTGTGGGTAGGATAATGTCTACTACAGGAGAGAGCTCTTTTGTTTTCACCTCAGCCACTCTGGCTGAAGGGGTACTACCTCCCCTGGCAAGTGCCCCCAGATCTAGTATACATACTATGCCCTTAAATCCAGCAAGCCGGATGGTTCAACCACCGGTTCCCACAAGCCTAGCAGGTGCTTATGGTGGCATGGTTACTAGGATTCCTAGTATACCTACTATTCCTTCCTCCTTCACACACACTGCCCAGAGTGGTCTAGTAGGATCCTCGACTTTTGTCCAAGGATTTCCTTGGAATGGGGGGAATATTCCCCCATCCACTCCATACGTAGGCCCATCACCCTCTTATGTAGGAGTGTAGTTTGGAAACACTAACCCTTACGGGTAAGGTTTTCAAACTCTGGTCTTGGCCTCGTTCATGAGCTCTCCCTTTTCGTTGTTTAGTGGAGGGATACTTGCTCCTGTTTTTCAAACCCCATTTTCGAATGGGATGGCGAGAACCTCTTATACTACACCTCCCACCCATAATCATGTGGCTTATGGATGGAATCCATTCCAAAGTAATCCATCCACTTCGCAACTGGTGGCAGGGGGCAATCCCACCTTCACTTATGGGAATTTGGGGGCAAGTCCCTCTAATCCCCATTCTGGCACTTTTAGTGCTCCGGTTCAACCTAATATTCCATTCCTGGCAACGTTAAACTTGCCAAATTTGTCTAAATTAATGAATGACCTGGTAAGGCATGATCCCTCCTGGCCACCTGTCCCCACCAAATTGCCCTCGGACATCCCAAAATTCGAAGGCAAAGTTGGTGAAGATCCAGGGGCTCATGCCACCACTTTTCATTTATGGCGTTATTCTAATTCACTGAATGAAGATTTAGTTAGGTTGAGGCTGTTCCAAAGAAACTTGATGAGTACTGCAACAAAATGGTACATTGAGTTGCCTTCTGTTGCATTCAGTAGTTTTTGGGACTTGGCTAATGCATTCCTTAGCCACTTTCAGCTTTTGGTTCGATAATATTTTAGAACAGACTTGTTATCTACCTTTCGGTAGAACAAGGCTACCCACATCTCGGATCACATCTAAGAGTGGAGGAGGCGGAAGAGCCTTATTAAAGCCACTATTCCTCTTGAGTTTTTATTAGAATGGTTCCTTAAATCATTATTTCCTTATATATCTAAGGACATATCTACTTCAGGAGTGACGAATGAGGAAGAAGCTATCCTCAGGGCCCAGCAATTGGATTTGATCTACTCTCAATCTGGGATATTGTATGATATTATTCCTGAGGCACCAAGGCCTACCCACGATGCAGAGAAACCTAAGCCTGGACCCCATGCCAATGGTGTGGTTGGGTCTGTAAAATATCTCACTGTAGAATCCTTGGCCAAACAACTCCATCAACTGTCCGTCAAACATTCTACGATGGAGGTAGCAAAGGCTGCCCCCTCACCCCAGAATGCAAATGTTTTTGCACAGACCTCTCAAAAGGGAAATCAACAGCCCGGTGGGAAAAAGAAGAGATGAAAGAAAGGGGAGGGAAATCAAAACAAGAAGAAACCCGCAAACAATGCTGATGGGGGCAAGAAAGAAAAGAAAAAGGTGAAATTCCTGTGTAATTTGTGCCATGAGGATCACCTCACCCATCTTTGTCCCCTTATGGAACAAGCCTAGAAGCTGTTAAAAGCTCAACAACCGGTTGTCCTGAAGGATCCACTTCCCCAAGGGCAGAATTCAGCTTCAGCTTCGAATACAACAGGGGGCACCCCAAATTCCCCTGACCCCAATTATATCAACATGGTTTGATCCTTAACTTTACTACAAACCATGAATAAAAACTATGAAAAAGAGACCTCTGAGAAGGGTAAGTCTGTAGGTGAAACTTCTAACCGTCACATGATCGAGAAACCTGCTGAAACTATGCCCAAGATATTGAAAGGTGTCTTTAAGAAGACCTTGCATAACCCTAATGCTAGGGCTTCTTCAAACTACTCCATGGTTGAAGACTTAGCCAAGACACCTTATGCAATGTTGACTTTAGAGGTGTTACAGAGTTGTCCCGCCTAGCGGGATGCACTCTTAGCAGCTTTAGGAAATATGGACTCATCGAGTCTCATGGAAAAATTTCACTTGTCTGATGTCAAAATTCGCCTACCTTACCATGTAGCCTTATCAATAGATGTCATCCTGGGTGGAAAGACCATTGGAAGGGCAGTTATTGACGAGGTTGCTTCTACATGTGTTATGTCCTTGTCATGTTTGAAAGCTCTCGGGTCCCTAGAGCTAGTCTCGTCAAACACCCTGCTTACTACTTTTGATGGAAGGTCATTCCGTACACATTGTATCCTATTGGATTTTGAAATTAGGCTGGCAGGGAAAGCAGTGTCTATTGAGGTGGAGGTGATTGATGCACCTTTGGACTATAATTTTCTTTTGGGAAGAAACTGGACTTATGCCATGTCTGCTATTTCATCGGCCGTCTTTCAGGTGGTAGTGTTTCCACATGAAGGAAAGTTGGTTACTATTGACCAACTCAATCTTACTCGAAAAGGGCGCATGGAGTCTAATGAGTCCCCTGTGCCATTGGTTGATTAGGTCAAACCTGCTGCATAGAGCTTAGGGGATGGAATGTATGTATCATTGATGGGCACATTCGATCTTCCAGCTCATATTAATTATATAGGTTCTACTAGTGTGGGAAATTCCATTGCTACGGTTGTCGATAGGACTGATCCTTCTATCCTCCCTACCCACCATGAACCTAAAATTCCCCTATCGGCAGTGGAAGTGGCTTACCAAGCTATCACCCAAACCACTATTTATCCCATTCCAGTCCCCCTCATAGTCTCGGAGGAACTGGAACTTAGCCTATCTTCCTGCTTGGGAAGAAAACTATTTGCATTCTGTGGACTGTTTAGATACGGTTTTACCTTATGATGAAGCCATTATAGAAGCCATGTGCAGATATGATAATATTTGTGAAGATCTTCATCATCGATCCTATTTTCTTCCAGAGCTAAACATGATAGAGAATCAGGAGTTTCATATGAGACTGGTAGATGATGTTGATATACCCATCAATATCTTACCAAGGGAAGGAATGTTTGCTGAGGGGAATATGGAAAATATTTATGCTACCATCCCTATCAACATCTCTGCAAATCCTAACATCATGGAAAATATACATATCGATGCAAACTGCTCTCTTGAGGAGATTGTGATCTATACGTCTTTATTTAAGGAATTCTGCGATGTTTTTTCCTAGTCATATGAGGAGATGCCAGGCATTGATCCATCTATAGTCGAGCATGAGATCTGAACATACCCTGATGCTAAACATGTTCGACAAAAGTTGAGACCTGTTAACCCGCATAAAGCGGCGACAATGAAGGCTGAAGTGGAAAAACTGCTGAAAGCCGGTTTTACTTATCCCATAGCTCTGATGGAATGGGTATCCATCCCTGTTCTTGTTGATTAGAAGCAAGGGACCATATGTGTCTGTACTAACTTTAGATATTTGAACAAAGCCTATCCTAAGGACAACTATCCCACGCCATTTATAGACCAAATTATTGATTATTGATGGACGGCTTCTCCGGATATAATCAAATTCAAATAAAACCAAAAGACCAACATAAAACTTCATTCATTTGTCCTTGGGGTACCTTTGTGTACAAAAAAATTCCCTTTGGATTGAAAAATGATGGGGCATCCTTTCAGCGGGCAATGAATTTTTCCTTCCATGATATCAAAGCCATTATTGAACCTTACCTTGATGATCTGCCTGCACATTCTCATAAGAGGATTGACCATCCAGATCACTTACGGTTGATATTTGAATGATGCAAATACTATAAAATCTGCTTGAATCCCCACAAGTGTGTGTTCTGATTCGAGTCAGGGAGACCGCTCTGGTTCATTGTTTCTAATAGAGGCATTCAGGTGGATATGTTAAAAGTAGAGGCCATTGTAAATCTACCTTGTCCTCCTTTTATCAGGAAACTTCAAAGCCTACAGGGAAAGTCCAATTTTCTTCGACGTTTCATTGTAAACTATGCCAAGATTAACAAGGGTTTCATGCGCCTGCTAAAATAGGAAACCCCATTTGTATGGGATGAAATTGCACAAGTCGCTTTTGAGGCATTGAAAAAATCTTTGTTGTCGGCTCCTTTACTGCATCCGCCAGATTACTCTAGGGATTTTATATTGTATCTGGCCGCGTCCTTAGTTTTTTATTAGCTTATAGCAAAATTTCCAACATAAGAAGATGTAGTCATTGAAGAAGACTCATTCCCAGACGAGCATAGCTTCTTGATATCCACCTATGACCCCTAGTACAGAGATACACTTATCTATCTCCAGACTTTGAAGTATCTTGCTATTAAATTTTCATATGCTTGGCTAAGACATCAGTACTTCATTTCATTTTCATAAAAAAAGCATATAAATAGGATCACTGAAAGATAGACAAGCACAACCATACAAAAGGAACACAAAGATTTATCCTGGGAAAAACCCAGCAAAAGCTTCCTCAATATAGATGCCCCAAAAAGATAAAAGATAAAAGATAAAACTAGCAAGGAGATCAAAGCCCGATCCTCCTCCTTCTCCAGCTACTTCTCTTCTCCACTAATGCGCTACACAAGTGAGAGTGTGTGTTGCAAATGAGGAGCACTACACCTCTATTTATATTCATTTGTTCACTTAATTTAACTCATCTGTCATGTAGGCTTGAGTTAATCATGTAGGCTCGAGTTACACATGTAGGCTCAAGTAACCACACTGGGGTGATAATGACCCACCTTTACAATTAGAGGGGACTGCCTCATGACTCTTATTAGTTCTTTCGATTAGGATCATCGGGGTACAAAGTAATACAAGTGATTCTCCTAGTAGGACCATCAGGGACCACAAAGAAATACATATAGAATATTCTTCGAAGTTACAATATTTCAACACTCCCCCTTAACGAGAAGGGTATTCTATAACAACATCAACAACAACAATAATAGGAGAGAGATAGAGGAAATCATCAACATCATCATGGTGATACATATATAAATCATTGGAAGCTTTTCAACATCATGTAGCCTTCATCTTCAATCTTTAGTCTTCAGCGTCATCAGTACTTTGACCGCTTCGATCAGCAGCATCTTGACTCTTCAATCAGCAGCAACATCTTGAACACTTTCACCTTTCGATCAGCAACATATTCAGCACTTTGGCCTTTTGATCAGCAACAACATCATCATCATACTCTGATATTTCAATCACACTCATCATTATCATCATCCTCTTATCTTTCAATCAGAACCATCATCAACCGAACATCATCATACTCTAACATCAACTCATCATCATATTCTGATCTTTCAAACAGTACGTCATCATCATCATACTTTGATAATACGACATAATCATCATCAGGATCTCATCATCATCACATTCTGATCTTTCGATCAGAAACATCATCATCATCATCGCATTCTGATCTTTCAATCAGAAAACATCATCATCATCAGCAACATCATAATCATAAGCAACTTTTGATCTTCCGATCAGAAAACATTATCATCATCATATTCTGATATTTTGATTAGAGAACATCATCATCAGCAACTTCTGATCATTCGATCAGAGAAACATCATCATCATCATATTCTGATCTTTCAATCAGAGAACATCATCATCATCAGCAACTTCTGATCTTTTGATTAGAGAACATCATCATCATCAGCAACATCTGATCTTTCGATCAGAAACATCATCATCATCATAAAAAAATCAACATCATCAAAACATCAACATGATCCTTCCTTTTGGAATTACGGGATTTAGGTCTTTACGGAGTTACCAATGATCCTTCCTTTCGGAATTACGGGATTTAGGTCTTTACGGAGTTAGTAACGATCCTTCCTTTCAGAATTATGGGATTTAGGTCTTTACAGAGTTACTAACGATCCTTCCTTTCAAAATTATGGCATCAACACATTTATGGAACTCAAATAATCCTTCCTATTGGAATTACGGGATCAACACATCTATGGAACTCAGACAATCCTTCCTATTGGAATTACGGGATCAATTCAATGATCCTTCCTTTCGAAACTACGGGATTTAGGTATTTACGGAGTTACCAATGATCCTTCCTTTTGGAAATACATGATTTAGGTCTCTACAGAGTTACTAATGATCCTTCCTTTCAGAATTACGGGATTTAGGTCTTTACGGAATTACTAACGATCCTTCCTTTCGGAATTACGGGTTCAACGCATTTGTGGAACTCAGACAATCCTTCCTATTGGAATTACAGGATCAACACATCTATGGAACTCAGACAATCCTTCCTATTGGAATAATGGGATCAATTCAATGATCCTTTCTTTTGGAATTATGGGATTTAAGTCTTTACAGAGTTACTAACGATCCTTCCTTTCGGAATTATAGGTTCAACACAGATGTGGAACTCAAACAATCCTTCCTATTGGAATTACGGGATCAACACATTTTTGGAACTCAGACAATCCTTCCTATTAGAATTACGGGATCAAGTCAATGATCCTTCCTTTCGTAATTACGGGATTTTGGTCTTTACAGAGTTACTAATGATCCTTCCTTTCGAAATTATGGGATCAACACATATGTGGAGCTCAAACAATCCTTCCTCTATGAATTACGGGATCAACACATGTTCTTGAGTACCGAAGTCATCGGATCCATTCTGAACCGAAGTTTAAGGATGATACAATCCTACCACATTCACGGGGACCGAGATCTCTAGATACATTTTGAACCGAGGTTCATGGATGATGCAATCCCACCACTTTCACGGGGGCCGATACGTTTGGATACATTTTGAACCAAGGTTCAGGGATGATGCAATCTACCACTTTCACGGGGGCCGAGACCTCCTGATACATTTTGAACTGAAGTTCAAGGATGATGCAATCCCACCACATTCACAGGGGCCGAGACCTCTGGATACATTTTGAACCGAAGTTCAGGGATGATGCAATCCCACCACATTCACGAAGACCGAAGTCACCGGATCTATTTTGGACAGATGTCTCAGGATGATACAATCCCTCTTCATTCTTGAGGACCGAGGTCACCGAATCAATTTTGGACAGATGTCGTGGGATGATACAATCCCTCTTCATTATCAAGGACTGAGGTCACTAGATCACTTTAGGGCAGATGCCCAGGGATGATACAATCCCACTTCATTCTCAAAGACTGAGGTCTTCGGATCACTTTAGGGAAAGTGTACAGGGATGATACAATCCCACTGCAACATCACTACTCCCCCTTTTGGGGAAGGTCTTTCTAAACCACACCAAGCTTGTCTCGAAAGTGTTCAAACTTTACCTGAGACAGAGGCTAAACCATCTTCATCTACATCTTCAGTATGTGAATACTGAACTATCACCATCTGTATCTCTAGTATGTGAGTACTGAAAGCATCATTAGGTCACCATCATCTACATCTACAGTATGTAAATACTGAAACATCATCATTTGCATCTTTATCTTGAATGTAGAAATACCATATTTCTATGTGTTACGACGGAACATAGGGTTCTCTATTATCACAACTCTCGTTATCACATAGAATCAATGTAGTATCCATCTTCAATTCAAAGAGACCTGATATCAGCTTCCGAAGCCATATGTCTTCACAACTTAGCAGAGCAATCTGCTATGTATTCTGCTTCAGCCATGCTATGAGAAACACTGGACTGTTTCCTGCTAAACCATGAACTCATAGCAGACCCCAAACAAAAGCATCTACCTAATGTGCTTTTCCTGTCTGAGATACTTCCATCCCAATCTGCATCTGTGTCGCCATACAATCTATACTCATGGCTACCATCATAATAAAAACCAAAGTCTATAGTCCCTTTCAGATATCTCCTCACATGCTTTGCAGTTACTAGGTGAACCCGTCTTGGTTGAACAAGATATTGACTTAAGGTGTTCACAGCAAAACAAATGTCTGGTCTGGTATTTGTTAAGTACATCAATGACCCAATGATCTGTCTGTAATGAGTCATATCCACTAACTCTGATGAGTCATCAGCTAACAGCTTCAGGTTGGAGTCCATGGTTGTGGCCATGACTTTGCATTCCAACATATTGAATCTCTTCAATATCTCTACCGCATACTTTCCCTGGTTGAGAAGATTTCTTCTGAACTTTTCCATACTTCCAGACCTAGGAAATAATGCATTAACCCAAGGTCTTTTATCTCAAATTCTTCTGTTAGTTTCTTCTTTCTTTCCATGATTTGTTTCTCATTTCCTGTTAAGGATGAGTCATCCACATATAATAATAGGATGACAAGCTCATCTTCTACAACCTTGAGATAAAGGTTAGGATCATCTTTATTCTTGGTAAATCCCATGCTTGACAAGAAACTATCTATTCTTCCATACCAAGCTCTGGGAGCTTGCTTCAGGCCATAGAGGGCCTTCTTCAACTTGCATACGTGATTCCATCTAGATTCAACTTCAAATCCTCATGACTATTCGATGTAAAAATCTTTCTCAATCATACCATTAAGGAAGGCTTGTCTTTACTTCACCATGGAAGAAACTACCATGATAGTTCTGAAGGAAGTGTACCTTACTTCCTGGAGTAAGTGTCTCTTTAGAATTAATTCCCTTTTTCTGAAAGAAACCTCTGGCCACAAATCTTGATTTATACTTCTCGATACTTTTTTCAACTGCATGCTCTATTTTGTATATCCATTTGGAGGATACAATACTCTTTCCTTCTGGTTTGGGAACTATATCCCATACATCATTCTAGTATTCTTTCATCATAACATCTTCCATGAGTTCGCCTTGTCAGATCATCAACATATCCTAGTCTTCTGCATTCAACTTTGAAGGTTGGAACCCAATTTACTCTTGGTAAAGTCTCAATCCATCAAGAAGCTATCCATCATGTCGTACTGTGTTGAACTCAGATATCTTCTATAGTCACTCCCCCTAAAGTGTAGTATTATATTCCTTCTTCATTCTGTATAGGTGGTTCTATGCTTGATATATACTAGACAATAGAGTATGTCATGTCATAGTCTATTCTTTCTAAGGCAAATCACGAACCTTTCTTTGTACACTTGTTCTTGTAGATCCATATGGAGGATACTATGTACTTCCCTTTATGTCTCGAAATCATATCGTATACATCATTCCCCATGATCAACTGTTATTCTTTGATCATAGTTTCTTTTATAGCATTCTTTTCTTCATCTTGTATTATCTCTCATACCCATTGTGGTCTTCATCCTTTTAGGTGGATCTACCGCTCTCTAAAGCTCTTTCTTCCGTCATGGTGTCTCTGACCCTGAGAGCTTCAGATTCATGTTTATTGAATTGGCATCACTTGTTCTTCGAAACAAGTCTCATCCTTCTTTTCTTGTAGGAGGTTGTATAGGACCTTTCCTACAATTCAAATGCACTAGTTGCATGGTTATAACTACTTCATAAAACATATGCATAATGACAAATTCTTATGCATCATGCAACTATTTAGCCAATACAACATTTATCCATATTTCACAGAAACTTTCTAGATTCCTTCTATCTCTACCATGACATCATTGAGATTGTGCACTAATCCAATATGTCAGCAAAGAGGTTTGATAAGTAGCACTGGAGAGTTGTATAGCACCATGAGATACTTACCCATCACATGGATATTAGTAGTATTAATGTAAACAATCTATCATGCATAACACATCAACTGAATACAATCAAATGCATAACAAAACAATATCATGAAATGGCAATTGAATACTTATCTTTTATTTGTTTCATGGGTACACTCCATCTTGATCATTCTGCTTTATCATCTTCTTCATTCATGAAATCATCATTTCTGATCCAAATGATAAGATGAATAAGAGGTTCTTCAAGAATTGAGTTTTTCATACTCCTCATCGATTGAGGGATCTTCTTTGAATGGTGAGAGATTGATCTTCAATTACTCCCATATTCTTCTTCTCTTCTTATTAGTCGAGCTAAAAGTAATCACTTACTTCTGGCATACATTCTTCACATGAATGAATCCCATGATCCTGGGAGGCCATTCAAGGTGGCTATCACCACTTCTGCATACTTTTTCTTCTACCGCTTCAAGTTGTTCTGCATTCTGGATCTTCACATTCTTCAATTGTATTCTCAAATCCATCTTCTGATTTAAGCTATTATCTTCAAATAGCTTGATCAAGGAATCAAACACCTTCGATGTCTTTAGGGAAGACACTTGTGGTTTAAGTTGATCCGTGATTGAATCAACAATGATCTTCTTGGCCTTGATCAAGTTCTTCTTGTGTAAGTCTTTGAGGCTCATATCCCTCTAGAACTGGAACCTCTCTACTCATGTAGGTGTCCAATTCATTTTCTTTAGAGAGATCAAATACTTCCCTGCTTGGAATTTTTCAACTTCAACAAGCTTATCATCAAGCTGATGTGACATTCAGGTGGATCCGTTAAAAGTAGGGGCCATTGTAAATATACCTCCTCCTCCTTTTATCAGGCAACTTCAAAGCCTGCAGGGAAAGTCCAATTTTCTTCGACGTTTCATTGTAAACTATGCCAATATTACCAAGGGTTTCATGCACCTGCTAAAACAGGACACCCCATTTGTATGGGATGAAACTGCACAAGTCGCTTTTGAGGCATTGAAAAAATCTTTGTTGTTGGCTCCTTTATTGCATCCGCCAGATTACTCTAGGGATTTTATATTGTATCTGTCCACGTCCGAGTTGACCATAGGGGTAGTCCTAGTCTAGGAGGACGATAAGCTCCAAGAGCATGTCGTTTACTATCTTAGCCATGCTTTAGCTAGACCTGAACTCAGGTAGTCCCACGTCAAGAAATTGGCCTTATCAGCTGTCTATGTTGTTCAGAGGTTACGTCACTACATTTTACTGAGGACTGCAATAGTAGTGGCGGATGTTAATTCTTTTCAATATGTTTTGTCCCAATGGATTTTTGGAGGAAAATTCAACAAATGGATAGTCATTCTCCAAGAGTTTGACCTAGATTTCCAGTCTGCTAAATCTAAAAAATCCTTAGTTTTTGCTGAGCTTATAGCAGGATTTCCAACAGAAGAAGATGTAGTCATTGAAGAAGACTCATTCCCAGATGAGCATATCTTCTTGATATCCACCTCTGACCCCTGGTACAGAGATACACTTATCTATCTCCAGACTTTGAAGTATCTTGCTATTAAATTTTCATATGCTTGGCTAAGACATCAGTACTTCATTTCATTTTCATAATAAAAGCATATAAACAAGATCACTGAAAGATAGAAAAGCACAAACATACAAAAGGAACACAAATATTTATCCTGGGAAAACCCTAAAGGGAAAAACCCAGCAAAAGCTTCCTCAATATAGATGCCCCAAAAAGATAAAAGATAAAAGATAAAACCAGCAAGGAGATCAAAGCCTAATCCTCCTCCTTCTCCAGCTACTTCTCTTCTCCACTAATGTGCTACACAAGTGAGAGTGTGTGTTGCAAATGAGGAGCACTACACCTCTATTTATATTCATCCGTTCACTTAAGTTAACTCATCTATCATGTAGGCTCGATTTAATCATGTAGGCTCGAGTTACACATGTAGGCTCAAGTAACCACACTGGGGTGATAATGACCCACCTTTACAATTAGAGGGGACTGCCTCATGACTCTTATTAGTTATTCTGATTAGGAGCATCGGGGTACAAAGTAATACAAGTGATTCTCCCGGTAGGACCATTGGGGACCACAAAGAAATACATATAGAATATTCTTCAAAGTTACAATATTTCAACAGTTGCAGATTTATCGCAGGAGGAATGACGTAAACTATGCCTTCATGCCAATAACTACCTCATCATAGGAGATACTTTATATCGCAGGGGGGTAGATTTTATTTTGCATCAATGTCTTACCCATGAGGAAGTAGAGATTGTCCTGAATGATGCCCATAGTGGATCATGTGGGGGTCATTTATCTGGGTTAGCAACGGCCCAGAAGATACTACGTGTCGATTATTTCTGGCCCATGATATTTAAGGATTGTGTGGAAGCCATGAAGTGGTGTCATCCTTGTCAGCTTTACACTAGGAATATGCGGTCACATCCTGCTCTATTATTTCCCATTGTCTTGGTGGGCCCCTTCATGAAGTGGGGGATTGATTACGTGACGTGTAACCTAGCCTCAACTAGGGGGCACAAATATATCATTGTCACTATGGACTATTTTAGGAAATGGGTAGAGGCAATGCCCACCTTTAAAGTCGAAGAGGAAACCGCAAATTTTTTGGTGTTCAATCAAATTATAGCATAGTTTGGTATACCCAAAGTGATTGTTACTGACCATGGCAGTCATTTTCAAAATAGCATGATGACGGAGCTGACCACGATGCTTGGATTCAGACAAGAACATTAATATTCGTACTATCCTCAAGCAAATGGCCAGGTTGAGGCTGTTAATAAAACTTTGAAAACTATCCTCAAATGTACTATTAATGCAACCCATTCTAATTGGCATATTATACTATACCCCACACTTTGGGCGTATCGAACTAATGTAAAAACTGCTACGGGTTTCTCCCCCTTCCAACTCGTTCATGGAGTGGAAGCCATTACCCCGGTTGAATGTGAAATCCCGTCCTTGAAAATAGCTACTCATGTGTTACTGTTGGCCAGGAAAGGTGACCTATGGGGTTTTGTGGCCAACTACTGAAAAACAGCCCACACACTCGACTTACTGCAATCTTGTATGTGTTTGGTATAACTGTTTTTCACAGGTTAAAGGCCCTGCTTCCTGTAAAATATGGTCTCAAGGTAGAGAGTCTCTTGGGGTGTAGATGGTAAATTCTACTTAATAAAATATTCACTCAAATCAAAAGATCTAATTAAAATGACTAACTAATGCTAACAAATACCTTTAAGCTAAAACAGAAAAACAATAGTAGCTCCTAATCCTGATCTATAATGACCTAAGATGTAATATAACTATCCCAAACTGGGAGCTGGAATTAATAATCTGATAATAAGTTTTATTTAAAAATTTGATCTATGATCCTGCAATGTTAGGAAAGCCTACTCTCAGCAGAGACAGATCTAAATCAACTTACAATAAAATAACATTTTATCATAAATTAATTTGAAAATGAAATAAAACTCATTTTCGAAATAAATTTAACATAGTATTGAAGCATGAAAAATACACTCAGGTACTAACGCTGAAATGAATAAAGTTAAACTCACACAGTCAGTACTTTGAATAAAACCATATCATTATCAACTGAAGAAAAGAAACATGAAGAATTTCATTTACTTTTCAACGTGACAACTAATCACCCATACTTCAACGCTAAGTACTTTGTTCAAAATCCATTAACAAAAGTTCTTTCACATATAATATAAAGATACATACATATGAAAAGGAAATTCAACACAGGAAAAACAACATTAAGACAACATGATATAACTGATAGACTTAGCTAATGTCTTCAGTATCTCTGTAAAATATAGTAATCCTCAGAAACAGTTCTAAAGGAACATAAATATATAGAATAATATTAAGTGTTGTATTATATTTGTTCATCACAAGTTCCAGGATTCCAACCCTTTGCTTCAGTTCAGAAGTTGCTTATAAAGGAAATTAAAAGACTACAATTGACTAACTAGAAATCCTATTCCTCAGGAAAAATCCCAATCGTATCCAAATATGGTTCAATCATGACCAGAATCATAGGCACGTTGTTACAAAATCATCCGGAGAGAAAGATACACCAAGAGGTTAACTTACTGGAGAAAATCCAGCGCTATACTCTCCAAATCATAGTAACACCATCTTTGATAATCCATGCCAACAAAAGCTTAGAAATATGAATGAATTAATCATTGAGCATCAAATCAGTTGTAAATCCCAAACATTCTTCATTGAGTAGCCACGTACAGTCAAAAGACACGAATGTAGACCAGCATCCAGTGTTATCCAAATAGTTTCTTTGACACCTGTAAATATTAACAAAAAGTTGTTTAGCAAAATTTAATGATGATCAATTAAGCATGAGTGAGATATCTGCAGAATTTTAATTCTGTAGATATCTCAATGTAATCATTTAGACCGTGAATTGAAAACTAAAATTGACTAACCCAAAATATCACTAACCTTTAAGGATCTATCCAAAATCCTTTGTAGGAATAATGTAAGATACAAAAGACAAAATTTAGAAGTCACTGGAAAAACAAAATATTAGGTTTTTAAGGCCAACTCGACTGAGAATCGAATAGGTACACTTCTCCTAGCTTCATTCAGTTTATCTCTGAACCTGACAGCCATGGTCCTGTTAATATTATTCTGTCTTTTCAATCTTTGATTTTTTAACAAAATCCTTTTAATTAGTTCTTTGCATTTCAACTTCTTTCCTCTTAACACATCCCATTTCTCAATCCAAGTGATCAATTCAGCTTTTAAAGATGTAATTTATTCCAGGGCAATTGTTTGTATAACTTGTGCTTCTTTTAAATCTGTTTGGAGGGAAGAAATCAATTGGCCATCAGGATTTGGATCAGTTTGGTCCTTCGACTCTCTTTTCAAGTTTATTCAGGCTTCTTTAGTTAAGTAAGGATTTTTGTCAATTTCTTGGTCATCCTCATGATTCTCTTGCTGACTGTCAACACCCTTGTTTGTAGAGATAGAAACGTATTTAAGATCTAGCACAGATGGGCCTATGGGAGCTGGATGTGGTTGAACGTCTGAAGAGTCACTCACCTCAAAAACTGAGATATCCCCAACACTCAAATTCCTCCTGGCAAGCAAGGCGTCTATCATATTGCGTGTGGTTCTTCGTATAGCCGGATTGCTCATAGCACAACTAGTATGATCTTCAGCCTCTGTTTGCTTCATATCAACCTGTGCATGAGAAGAACTCTTGTCTTGACAAGTTATGGGAATTGAGGGTTTCCTTACTCGACCTCGAGAATTATTTGCAGGAGTTTCAATACTAGTTTTCACCTCAATTTTTACATTATCAAGAATTAGGGTTTGGTCAGGCTGAAACCCTTCATCCCCCAAATCATCCTAAGAAATAGAGTCCTCAATTTCATGCTTATCTTCCTCATTGTTTACACGCCTACAACGAATCCTAGGCCTCTGTTTGGGCCATTCCTCGTTAACCCCAAACCCATTTCGCACAAGGAAAGAATCCCAGGTATGACCTAGTTCTTCCAACCGACTGGACACAAGAATTTTAATTAACCCATGGTGGAATAAACTCCTATTTTTGTCCCCAACATTAGACTGATAAGTGGATTCCATTTTATGAAAAATGTTCAATAAGAAAAAGGGCATATTGACAGGGTACCCTTTGAATATCATCAACAGCCGAAGGTGATAAAATTGCGTCTGAGACAGCCTACCTTCACAAGTTACATACCTGATGATTAGCTCCAGAAGAGCCCTCCATTTCTTCATTAATAAGCGGGAGGGGAAACCGGATTTGAACTTGGTTTGTTGATGAGCATGGGTAAGAAACCCTTTCCACTGGTCATTCTTAATATGTTTTCCTTTATACCACTTCTCACCAGTTTAAGGCAAACAAATAGCTTGAGAAATGAATTTCTCAGACATCTTAATTTCAACGTCTCCCACATGTGCACAAACCCCATCGAATGATTCTGCAAATGCCTTAGATACTGCCATATTAAAACCAAAAAATTTCCGAAGGAACTCCAACCATCCAAACCTCAAAACGACCTCTCGACATTCGGGAGTAGCATACATATATTCATCACCAATAAGTTCGAACCTAGACACTAGAGCCATGGCAGCAGATACACAAACCTCTAGGGTTTTCGAAAAGTAGATTAAAAGATGCAGTTGATTTATCAACAGTCTAGGCATTACCAGCAATATTCTGAAATACCCTATTTTATAAAAACCCTGAAAACCTTACTGTAGGTTCATCATAACGTGAATTGGCAGAGACAAGAGGTTTAAAAAATGACTTACCAAAACATAATGAGCCGTAGGAGAGTCACACATGCGAGTTATTGCAAGTGATGTTTGCATGATTAAGGATTGACAGATAGCAACCGTCAAACGACACGACTACAAAAACATTAGTTCCACCATTACTTCATCATTAATTGTGATTTCATAACGTGTTGATAATGGAGGTTAACTCATCATTTTTTAACACGACTAAATAATTTCCAAAAACCTTAATCCTTCATTTATCGAATACAATCATAATAATGTGATCACCTTAGCATATAATCAATATCTTAGGGTAAAGGTCAAAACTGATCAGAGAATAATTTGATAATGCGACCAAACCAATATCAAAAACCTAGAAATTGACTTTAGACCTTCATCACAAACTCTGAGACTAACCTATTTCAGAAATATGAATTTGAAATAAGCGATGAGCATATAGTATAGTAGGGTTCATGAATATCACATTAGATTCACCTTAAAACTTATGACAACTAAGATATAATTCAGAAGTGATGAAGCTTTACCAAATTTTCCATATGAATTAGACAATAATAGTTATCACATCATGCAATAACTAGTTTGAATTGATAATTAATAAATTCATTTGATTTTAATTAAACATGAGTGATGAGTGGAAAAATAGGAGCTACTAATCTTCTGTAATTATAGTCCTCCTGATGATATACAAAAATGAAGAATTAAGATCATAAGAGTTGAATTTTGCTATTACTGATGTTCAACCCATCTGAATCAATTAGTCAAGTAAGTTTCTATCAGGAGTGCCTTAAGAATCAAAGATTCTTAGGGCCCTTCTAAGATATCCATGATGAGTTTTTTTGATCTAGACAAAAAGAACCAATATTGCTTGAAAATTATCAATCTTCAAATTACTTGTGTTAACAAATGCTCCAAAGGGTGTTGCCTGCCAACAATTGGCGACATGCTGGGACCTAACTAGTTATCTCTGTAAGAAAACACCATTCAAACTTTAGATAATCACAAATGATGCCATCAAACATCGAATTTCTGTCTAAGTGATTCAAATTCAAAAAAGTCTGAACATGTGACTGGAACTCAACATATTTCTATAACCACCCTATGACTATCATCTGAGTGTTTTGATCCTAATTAGACTCAGGCAAAAGCAAGATGACTTAATTCCAATGTAGATCCACAAGTTCAAAAAAACAGGTTAACCAATACCCATATAGATATGGCTTCTCAAGAACATCAGTTGGTTTTCCCCCACAATAAGGGAACATATCAGACAATACTCCCTGTTTTTCTCTCTTTTTATTATTATTTTTTATATCTTGTTAGTATATATACAAATCATATACACAGAGACAAACACGAAAAGAATTAATCAGAAACACTATCTTAGCTTGGTGACCAAATAGATAGCCTTATTCACCAACCCTACCAGAAACTGATCAGGCCAGCTCGTGATGAGACTTCCTGTCTCTCAGTTATTAGACTGAGAGTCGCTGTCATTGGCTTGGTAACCAAATTTTGAAAATGTCATTCCAATAGAATTTATGATCATAAGCAAACCGACTCATGATGAGACCTCCTGTTTCCTGATAATACTTTTTATGTTCACCTAATTTCAAGAGTATTTTCCTAGTCGAATGACCAGATGTATTCAGAAAATGAGGGGAAGGAAACCATAGACTTCCCAAGAGTGCTTAGAGATAACCAGATATATTTAACAATTTTTTGATCTTAGAATACTTCTATTGAAATCAGTAAATAAATTACCTGAAGTACTTGATTTGTAAGAAGACACTCAAAGACAACAATCAAGAACTGCTGATAGCAAAATTGTGGAGGTCTATATTGCCACAAGTCTGGAAAAAAATCACTTATTAGAGATCCGATACTCCCTGTCATCATCAATGACTACAGTTTGGTATGCATTTCAATCATCAGGTTCAAAGTCCATGTAGAATGCTTCATGTTGAATCTTGTGATCGAATAAAGGAGATGCGTTAAAAAAAAACAAATATTCATAGAGGTAGAACACAAACCTATGTACAGTAAATGATCTAAAGAGTTGAATTATTTTCATAATCTATCACCTAGAATTGCGAATAAGCATTATGATGGTGATAATAACGAAAATAATTAGTAAGTATAAGATCAAAAATTCCAGCCAGAAATCAACATAAACTACAATCTTATATACAAAAATCTACACAAATGGAAATATACAATGGAAAGATTCGATGATGTGCAATTATTGAAAGTGATTTTTAAGGGCATGCCCATTTACCGGAAGGGTATTGAGTCGTCCTTGTAAAGTCTTTAAATGGAAAGTATTTGGACCAAGCCTTTCTGCTATAACATACGGGCCTAACCAAAGACGTTCAAATTTGGTATGTTCCCCTTTATCCCCATGTGCTTTGTCCCATCTCAAAACTAGATCATCTACTCACAATTCTCAATTTGAGGATGAGCCACGATCAAACCATGCCTTAATAATTTGCTGTTGTTTCGCAAAGTGTTTCTTGGCATTTTCTCTTTCTTCTTCCAACTTCAATAGTAGATTAATTCTTTCTTTGATGGCTAAACATTCAGTCTCTTGTATAGCTCGTGCAAGCTGTAAGGAAGGTAAAAACAGGTTTGGAGGAAGAATAACATCTACTCCATATACCAAAAAGAAAGGAGAATTACCAATAGATGATTTTGGAGTGACCTTATCAGACCACAGAGCTTGATGTAGGATAGTATGCCAGTTCCTGTGATTTTCAGCTATGGATCTTTTCAAAATTTTCAGCAAATTCTTATTTGTGGATTCAGCAAGGCCATTTCCTTGTGGATCGTAGTTTGATGAATATCTAATCCTAATTCCCTTTTCTAGAGCAAATTTAGTCAATTCTCCAGAAGAAAAATAGGATGCATTATCAAATACAAGAGTTTCAGCCACTCCAAATCTAGTGATTATGTTAGTTTCAAGGAAATGCAATACCTGATTCGTATTAACCACTCGTAGGGGTTCAGATTCTGACCATCTAGTAAAATAATCAGTAGCACTGATAATATATTTATGCTGAATGGAGGAGGATGGATTTATTGGTCCAACAATGTCAATTCCCCATTGTTGAAAAGCCCTGTCCACCATCACAGGTTGCAAAGGAAAAGCTGGCTTTTTAACTCTGCCAGCTGCGCTCTGACAATCCTTGCACCTTCTAACGAAAGCATGAGCATCTTTAAATAGAGTTGGCCAAAAATAGCCTGTCCTCAGAATTTTATGAGTAGTAGTATCACCACCAAAGTGGCCACCAGCGGGCCCATCATGCAGTTGTGTTAAAACTAAATCAGATTCTTCCTTCTCTAGACAACGAAGCAAAAATCCATCTGCATTTTTCCTGACAAGCACATTATTTACCAATTGATAGGGTGCTGATTTTAATCTTACTGCTCTTTTATTTTTTGGATCTAAATGATCTGGGGTAGTTCCAGTTTCTAGATAGATGCAAATGTCAGTATACCATGAGCTAACAGGATCTGGGGTAAAACGGATTTCTTTCTGCAATGAAACATCATCTAAAGGCATGTCATTCTGGTTAGCAGGGAGATGTGCTGATTCAGCAGCCAACTTACCCAACCCCAAACCTCATATGACCTAAGAGGGTTTAATCTCTAGATCATATTCCTGAAGAGTGGCCATCCAATGTGCTCTTTTTTCTCCAAGGTCCTTTTGTACCAACAAATTCCTTACAGCACTAAATGGAACAACTACCTTGGTTTTTGACTTAAGGAGATAAGGGCGGAAATGTTTTATTGCTTTGAACACAACAAAAGCCTATTTATCCACTTCGTGATAATTTAGTTCAGGTCCCTTTAAATTTGAGCTCATGAAGGATATAAGTACTTCATCCTCCTACTGATTCTTCTGAGTAAGAACAACTATGTAAGATATGTCAGATGAAAAACTGTAGAGAATAAAATCTTTCTTAAAGTCAGTACTCACAAGTGCGGGTGCTTCAGCTATGGCTTCTCTAATCTTGATAAATGACTGCTTTTCTATATCCCCCCATGAAAAACTACTGTCTTTTTTAATCATATTTTGTAGTGGACGCACGATTTCAGAAAAACTTGGAACAAATCTCCTTACGAAATTTATCTTTCCCAAGAAGGATTGCATGGATTTCTTGGTAGCAGGAAAAAGAATATTAGACATGGATTCTATTCTCTCTAGATCGATCATGATCCCTTATTTTGACACCACAAACCCTAGCAAAATCCCCTCTGTTACTGCAAATATTGACTTTTTGGGGTTCAGGGAAATACCAAATTTCCTGCAGCATTCAAGCACTTTTCGTAAGTGTGAGATGTGATTAGACATGTTTTTTGAAAATACAGTAAAATCATCTAAATTGACAATGACAGAGTGGTTTATCAAACCTCTGAAAGCAGCATCCATCGCCCTTTGGAATGTAGCTCCAACGTTTATCAAGTCGAAAGGCATCTTCCTGTAGGCATAGGTTCCCTAGGGTGTCCTAAAAGTGGTTTTCAACTGATCTGCAAGGGAAACAAGAACTTGGTTGTACCCAGAGAAACCATCTAATAAAGACAGCATCTGAGTGCTTGACACCTTTTGAAGGATTTGCTCCATGGGAGGAATAGGGTAGTTGTCCTTTTTTGATGATCTGTTTAAGTTTCGGAAATCCACACATAGATGAATATCTCCATTCTTCTTTCTAATGGGAACAAGCTTAGCCATCCATTGTGTATGGCGTACAGGAAATATGATTTGGATAGTAAGTAGTTTATTCAATTATTTCTTTATAGCTGGTTCTAGGGTAGGGTGCATTTTCCTTAATTTCTGCGGGAATGGTTTTGACTGAGGCTTCATGGGGATCACATGTTGTATGATCCAGGTGTCAACAGTTTTCAGATCGTCATAAGACCATGCAAACACATTTTTGAATTCACTAAACGACTTCAGGAAGGCCAATTTTTCATTTGAAGTGCAGTCTGATCCTAAGTTGATATTTTGAAGAATTGATTTTGTGCCCAAATTAATGGTTTCATAACGCATGTTAGACCTGTTTGTCTTGCAATTAGGCACTCCCTTGAATTTATCATGCAAATCATAAAAAATTTCGAGCCTAAGAACTGACATAGGGATTGAATTTACCTGTTCAAAAGACTTATCAATGGGACGAGGTGGGTGAATTATCGAAAAATTATGTAGATCCTCATCATGTGTAATTTCATTGATCATTGATTCCTTAAAAGCATCTTCCCCTGTTAAGAAAGAAATAATCCGTGAATCATCATTAAAGACCCTCCAGTGAGTGATATTATCTGGAATGGACGATCTAAATAATAATTCAATAGAAAAAGCATCAGGGGAGAAATTTTCAGCGTGAATAAGTCATGAAGCTATGTTTGCTGACAAATCAGCTTCTTGATTCTGAAAATGAGGAATGGATTCAATATTAAAGGCATCAAGTGCTGAAATCAAATTCCATACCTCCCTTTGGTAACTTTCCAGGTGATTAGATAAACAGTGAATGGAATTACGGACTTGTCTAACAATAATTTCAGAATCACCAAATGCAATCAGAACTTTAACATTTAAGTTTAATTCCTTCTTGAGTCCTTATATAAGGGCTTCATATTCAACTGTGTTATTTGTGCAAATAAATTCCAGTCTACAAGACACCATGAATTTGTTTCCTGCAGGGTCTAGGAGCATGCAATCTACAACTCCACCTTTTCTGCTAACACTTGAAATTTTCAACCCGAATGTTCATAATTGTATGATAGATTCTAGAGCTTCATCAAACGTCATGCCTTACTCAGTTTGTAAGAAGTTGAATGCCAAGCCCACTCCTTGTGAAATCCAAATCAGCCAACTAGATCGATCCAAGGTAAAAATTATAGGAGAATTAAAAGGAGCAATGATTAGGATGGCTACCAATCCACAAATCTTCCAGGTTATTGATGTAGTGGTAGCGGACATACCAGATGTTTATGGGCTGTTTTTAAGCCGTTACTAGTCTCAAGCCTTAAAAGGATATTTTTCAACTGATTGGTCACATTTGTGGTTGCCTAAAAATGGGCGTCCAAATCAGATCAGAATTGACAGAGAAAGGTACATGAAACACATGGTGATTGAAATAAATGCTCCCAATGAACCAGTTCTGTTCAGTGATTCTATTTTAGGAAACTACGGGTATGATTCTGATTTAGGGAGTTTTCCTGCACTTAAATCTGCATTTACCAATTCTCTAAACAAATCAGAAATTTTGCATTGTGATTTTCAAGAAGTTGTCCCTAGTCTGGTAAATAATGTGAATACTGTAAATGATGTAAATAGTCTTGTTGATAAGCCTTGGCATCTATATTTTGACGGATCTCGATCCAATGAAGGTGCAGGAGTAGGTTGCATGCTCCTAGACCTTGCAGGAAACAAATTCATGTTGTCTTGTAGACTGGAATTTATTTGCACAAATAACACAGGTGAATATGAAGCCCTTATACAAGGACTCAAGAAGGCATTAGACTTAAATGTTAAAGTTCTGATTGCATTTGGTGATTCTAAAATTATTGTTAGATAGGTCCGTAATTCCATTCACTGTTTATCTAATCACCTGCAAAGTTACCAAAGGGAGGCATGGAATTTAATTTCAACACTTGATGCCTTTAATATTGAATCCATTCCTCGTTTTCAGAATCAGGAAGCTGATTTGTTAGCAAACGTAGCTTCACGACTTATTCCCGCTGAAAATTTTTCCCCTAATGCTTTTTCTATTGAATTATTATTTAGATCGTCCATTCTAGATAATATCACTAACTGGTGGGTCTTTAATGATGATTCACATATTAGATACCCATTCCATCAAAGAAATTGGGTAGATGAAACTAGCTTTCAGCAGTTTTTCCACTTCAGCCTTAATAGCTTCCGCCTTACGCGGGTTAACAGGTCTAAGATTTTGTCGAACCAGTTTGGCATCAGGATAGGTTCAGATTTC
Source organism: Pseudotsuga menziesii (assembly GCA_001517045.1). NCBI lineage: Eukaryota > Viridiplantae > Streptophyta > Pinopsida > Pinales > Pinaceae > Pseudotsuga > Pseudotsuga menziesii. The sequence continues at coordinate 715,977 of LPNX010036324.1, forward strand.
ATGTTCAACAAATGATGGATCTATTCCTAAAATCTCCTCATATGACCAGGAAAAGACATCGCAAAACTCCTTAAATAAGGCAGTATAGATAACAATCTCCTTTGGAGATCAGGTTGCACCAATATGTACATTTTCGACAATGTCGGGTTTTAGAAAGATGTTGATAGGGATAGTAATAGAAATATTTTCCTTATTCCCCTTGACAAAAATTCCCTCCCTTTGCAAAGTATTAATCGATAGATCAACATCATCTGCCAGTCTCACGTGGAACTCCTGGTTTTCAATTCTACTCAGCTCTGGAAGGAAGTAGGATTTATGGTGAAGATATTCACAAATCTTGTCTCACCCACTCATGGCTTCCAAAATGGCTTCTTTTGAAGGAAAATCCATATCTAAGAACTCATCTGAATATAACAAGTTCTCTGCCCAAGTAGGCAGGTAAGCTTCTTTCGACTCCTCTGAGACTATAGAAGGAGTCAGGATCGGATCAGCAGTGGTGTTAATTATAGCTTGGTAAGCCACTTCCACTGGAGATATTGGCACATGAGGTTCATGACAGGTAGGAAGGACCCAAGGATCGGTTTTATCAACAACTGTTGTGATAGACTTACCTACACTCGTGGAACCTAGATAATTTATCGAGGCTGGGATATCAAAAGTGCCCATTAATGATGAATACATACCAGCTACCAAGCTCTCTGTAGCAGGATTGACCTGATCAACCAATGGTACCATGGATTCATTTTTTTCCGAATGGCCCTTTTGAGTAAAATTTAGTTAGTCAATAGTAACCAACTTTCCTTCATGTCGAAAACCACTACTTGAAGAACAACTGAAGCAATCGCACACATAGTGTAAGTCCATATTCTCCCCAAAATCAAGTTATAGTCCAATGGAGAATCAATCACCTCCACTTCAAAAGACACTGCTTTCCCTACCAACTTAATCTCAAAAGCTGGTAGGATACCATGCAGGAGGAAAGACCTCCCGTTGAAAGCAGTAAGCAAGGCGTTTGACGAAACTAGCTCCGGGGAACCTGAAGCCTTCCAGCAAGAAAGAGACATGACACATGTGGAAGCACCCTCATCAACTAATGTGCGTCCAATTATTTTTCCACCATGGATGACATGTACTGATAAGGCCACATGATACGGTAAGTGCATCTTAACATTTGATAGATTGAACTTTGCCATTAGACTTGAAGAATCCATGTTTCGTAAAGCTACTAAAAGGGAATCCCGCTGAGCATGACAACTCTGAAGCACTTCCAACGTGGACATCGCACAAGGAATTTGGGCCAAATATTCCACCACATAGTATTTAGAAGCATCCCTAGAGTTTGGGTTGTAAAATTCCTTTTTAAATATACCTTTTGGTATTTTAGGAATTGGATCAATAGGTTTTTTATTGTGAGAGGCTCAGAGGTTTCACCAACATATTTACCCTTCTCAGGAGCCTCAATCTCATAATTTTGTTTCTTGTCTGGAGCAAGGTACTAGATTGTACCATGTTGATATAATTTTGGTCAGGAGGGGCACCAAAAGTGCCCCTAGCTACATTAGAAACAGAACCTGAATTTTGTCCTTGAGGAAAAGGATCCTTTAGGATAGCCGGTTGTTGGGTCTTGAGCAGCTTATGAGCTTGTTACATGAGAGGGAATTGATGCGTTAAGTGATATCCCTGGCACAACTTACAGGGAAATTTCACCTTATTCTTATCCTTCTTTCCCCCATCAGCATTATATGTGGGTTTAGGATTGTTTTGGTTTCACTCACCTTTCTTCCCCTTCTTCTTTTTCCCATTGAGATGTTGATTTCCCTTTTAAGATAATTACACAAAAGCATTTGTGTTTTGGGGTGAAGGGGTAGCCTTTGGTGCCTCCGCTATAGACTGCTTTATGGACAACTCATGGAGTTGCTTGGCCAAAGACTCTACAATGGGAGAATTCACTGAGCCAGCCACACCATCAGCATGGGCCCAGGCTTGGGTTTCTCAACACTATGGGTAGACCGTGATGCCTTAGGTATGATTTCATATAATATCCTAGACAGAGCATATATCAAATCCATCTATTGGGCCATGTGGATGGACTCTTCTTCAGTGGTCACCCCCGAAGTGGATACATCCTTAGATATATAAGGCAACAAATATTTAAGGAACCACTCTAATAGAAACTCGAGGGGATGGTATCTTTTATAAGCCTCTTTCGTCTTCACCAATATTGGATATGATCCAAAATGTGAGTGGCTTTATCTTTCCTAAAAGTAGACGAGAGGTATGTGTTGGCATCATACCAGACAGGAGCCTGTAAGTGGTTCAAGAATACCTCAGCTAACTCCCAAAAACTATCAAATGCAGCAGAGGGCAATTCAATATACCACTTTTCTGCAACACCAGTCAAATTTCTTTGGAATAGCCTCAACCGAACGGTTTCATCGTTCAGTCAATTGGAAGAGAACCATAAATGGAAAGTGGTTACGTGAGCACCTGGATCTTCACCAGTTTTTCCCTCAAACTTTGGAATGCCTGAAGGTAACTTAGTTGGAATAGGTGGCCATGTGGCACTATGTTTCACTGGGTCATTCATTAACTTGTGCAAATATGACAAGTTTAAAGTTGCCAAGAATGGAAGCTTAGGCCTAACCGGAGCCTGAAAAGTACGAGTTTGGGAGGTAGAAGGACCAGCCCCCTGGCTCCCAAATGTAAAGGTCAGGATGTCCCTAGCTGCTGGTTGTGAAGTAGTTGGACTACTTTGAAATGGATTCCACCCATAAGAAAGTGGATTATTTGTGTGCAATGCAGTATAAGTGGTTTGAGCCCCTACAGACGAAAATGGAGTCTGAAATACTAGAGCAGGTATCCCTCAGCTAAAAAGCAAGAAAGGAGAGCTCGTAAATGGATATGAAACTGAAGTTTGGGAACCTTGACCATAAGTTCTTGTGTTTCCAAAGTGCATCCCCACATATGTAGGTGTAGAGACTACAGAAGGAGTGGATGGGGGAATGTGCCTCCCATTCCATGGAAATCCCTGAACAAATGAAGAAGATCCAACATGACCACTCTGAGCAGTAGTCATAAAAGAGGGTGAAGCAAAAGGCGCACTAGGAATCCTAGTGACAACCCCACTAGAAGGACCTACAACGTTCAAGGAAGTCGGTGGTTGAACCACCCAACTGCTTGGTGATAATGGTGCAGTAGGTGCACTTATTCTAGGAGTACCAATAGGGGGAGGTGGCACTCCTCCATCCACCACGACTGAGGTGTGGGAAGACATACCCTCCACAGAGCTCGCCATAATGCTGCTCATAGGAACACCAATCATAGGTGAAGTGATTGGACGAACTTGGACGATCACAAGATAATTTAAGTCAGTAAGAGGGGGGTTAAAGTTTCTTTTAAACTCGGCATCTTGCAAGTCCTCAATCTCTATTGTGATTGTATCAACCTGATTCATCCTAGGTTCCAGTTCACCTGGAACTTCGCTTACTCCTACCGGTTCGAAAGAACCATCAGTATCTAATATTTGCCTTTGAGGGGGTGGTGGAGGATCCATTGTAAAAGTGGGAGGAAGTTTTTGCAACCTTCTTGACCTTCTGAGAGGTTGGTCCTCCATGGTTAAAAATTGACTCTTCACACACACTAAGGCCAACTAAATACAAGCAAACCACAAAACACTCACTAATTTTTTTTTTAAATCCTGTTATAGCAGATTTCACCACTCCAGGTGAATCACACTTTGTATGGCCTTCCCCTGTCCCGCTGCAGACTCTTTAGACCCCATGGACCATATTTTATCCTTTGATGTTTCCTTGATCATCCCTAAAACTATATAAAAAATGATATACGCGGCTTTTTACCCGATAACCGTGTACATACACGGGTTTGACTCCTATAACCGCGTACATCGGGATGTGTGCATAAGCCCAAATCCTTTTGGAGTTTTCCTTGACATGGATCTAACTCATTCGATTCCTAGCCTTCATATTCCTTGAGATCGCTCAGATTCGACCCTTCATTATCCCTTGTGAAGCTATATAAGGAACCCCTTGGTACATTGAAGGCATATAGAGAGATTTACAGCAGCGAAACTATAGTCCATTGTTGCCAGAGTTTATGCTTGAGTCTGCATCCCTTTGTCCCTTTGGAGCACTATTGTGTTCTGCCCAAGCTTGCCTTTTGCTTGTGAGCTTGCTATCGAGAGATGGAGGATTGAGGTGGTGGAGGCCCAAGTGGGGGATTCAGTTTCTCCGGTTCGCAGACGTGCCGTCAGAGGTTGTATCTATCTTGTAATCTTTGATTTATATTACTAAGAACTATCTTTTCCTGTCCAATGATGTGTATTTGATTGAATATTGTATCCATTGGAATATGTCAAATGCTTTTACATTATTGATTATATATGCTAGAATAGATCTAACACCATGATATATAGTATGCTTGTATTGTTTACTTGTTGTTGAGGAAGTATTATATCAATTCAAGCTGAAGATTGGAAAGCTCAACGGGGATCTACTTCAACCGTCCGGAATAAGGTACGAGGTCTGATACTTTAGTGTTAGACATTTTATTTCTATTGCATATTGGGAAAGATTGATTTTTGAAGTCAAAGCTGTCTGTTGTGGTACCCCAAGCCATAGGGATTTCTCTCTGTAACAGAATTGGCGACTCCACTGGGGATTCCTAGTCATTTTGTCCTTTGGGGATTTTTAATCGGCACAATGGGCTTGATATTATTGATTTGCTCTTGGTTTCTCCCTGTTTTTGTGTCGCATTTTATAGTATGTTTTTCCATTGACACTCCCCTTTATTGGTTTGGCCTTGACCTTATTTTTACCACTGCCTTCTCTGTATACGTGGTTTTTTGACCAAAAGTCGCGTACATACGCGGATTTTTGGCCAAAAGTCGCGTACATATGCGGATTTTTGGCCAAAAGTCGCGTACATACGCAACTGTTCTTTATACAGTCGCGTACATCCTCCCTTTTGGTGAGTCTAATGTTGTGGGAAGTTGCTGGGTGGGTTGTGAGTGTGGTTGGGTATTCCTTGGGTCTGATGTTGTCTGTTGGATGCTTCTTTTGTGACCAGAGACCGCTTCTTCATTGATTTTTCTTTGAAGGTAGTTTTAGTCATTTATCCTTTTTGTTTTTCCATTAGTGCATTACTCTTTTTGTCTTGGTGTCTTGCTGGGCTTGTCCTTTATACTTGCTGCAGAGACTGAGAGTTTTAGATGACTTTTATTGCATTTTTCATTCTTTTATATTGAAAAATACAAAGTAGTTGCACTCTTAGTTGCATCTTAGATATGGATTTGAGGAGGTACTTGCATTGGATTGCTTGGATGAGAGTTGTATTTAGGCTTTCATATAGGAAGGATTGCATTGGCATTCGAAAAGAAATATATATTTATGCATCTCATGTAGTGGCATACCCTATTTTTCATTTGACAAAGATTGCACTTAGCATTGTTTGTTATGGTGTGCATATTTATTTCACTGGTGAGTCATAATGTCATTAGTTGCATGGCCAATTCGCTTTCAGTAACTACATCCAACTAAAATAAACCCTAATTAAAATGAATTATACTCTTTTCTTTTCTAGGGTGCACCAACAAGCTTAGGTTTTAGGATCTTGGAATAGTTCATTGTAAGTCAATTCTCCAATATCACTAAACAACAACATCTAGGTGTCTGTCCAGGGAGTGTGTGAAATCCTTGGTATAACCATCATTCTCAGGATCCTCCTCTCAAACAGGAGTTAAGCACGAGGCAGTGTGAGCGGTTATCGATTGGGATGACCCCTAGTCATAACTGAGTAGCACCGGAGATATTTCCAGGATTGTATTCGTATCTGGGGGCTCTTTCGAGAGTTTTGGGCTTTGCTACCTTGCCCATACGGTCAATCCCGCCTGCGAATGTCCGCCTGAGATTTGATTATATTGAGGTGACCTTAGTGACCTTACCTAGGATATCGAGGGGGTACTTGTAGAGGTTATTCTGCAGGTGTCCCGACCAGGTTGGGGTCGGACAGCATAGTCGCTTTACACGTTGAAGCTGAGGGACACTATAATTGGTTACGTACCTCCGCTTGTAGTGTATGGGAGTTTCAAGCCTCTCCTAGGCGAGACATACCTGCTGCATTCGGGAGCTCACATATCCTCCCCTTGGTTTGCTTGTATTTTGGATATAGATTTTCTTAGGAGTGTGCTCTTTGTGCGCTAGTTGGCCTTTGGGATCGTGGTTACTTGAGTATAGCTATGCTCTCTTGAGTTCATGTCCTTTTATTTTTGGCATGCCTGGTATCCTATCACCCATCTTGGTCCTAGTACGGACCCTGGTGTCAAACTTGGGGGCATCACAGCCCCTTACAGTGCTCATAGATTTGGAAATGGTCATCTTCCATCCTCTAGTCCATTTGTGGAGGATTTTTTCCCTTCACTCGGTCTTTACACCAGTGGTCACCCTCACTGGGGTGGTAGTGTATGCGTGAATGTTGGGTCTACACCTTAGTTTCCTTTTTATGTCTCATCATTCACCGCATTGTTTCCTTTGGGTGCTTTTGTCATGATCATTCCTCCCTATATCCTATAGTTTGGATTCTTTATTGACTATTTTGGGTTTTTTTGACTAATATGGTTGTCATGTAGGGTCCAGTTTTTGTACACTCTCTCTGAGGTTTTGATCTGTTCATTCCTATCACAGGTATTATGTCTGAACTGGCATATAGGTTAGGATTTTACATCCGCTTGCACTTATGCATTGCCTTATGACCATTCCATCTTAACCTTAGGTACGGACCCATTCCATGGTATCACGGAACCTTCATGCTGCTGTTTGAAGTGATATTATGTGAATGGTAGAGCTTTCCTATACATGGGTGTCCTATTTAGCTCCCCTTTGCATTTGGTACCCATGTTGTGAGTCCTCTCTTAGGTCTGGGAGTCCGTTGTATAGTACTGCCATGACATTTCGCAAGAGCCTCATACTCCTCTTGATCTTATGCTGGCTTGTTTCCCTCAGGACTCCCTCATGTCAAGTTGTGAATGCATTATCATGAGCTTTTCCTGCCTTATTGATATTTATGCCGGCTCCCCTGATATTGTGTTTCAGCCATATAGCCCGAGCTTGTCTCATGTCTAGCCATGCACAGCCATTTTTATATCCTTCGCAGCTTGATTCCCTTTTTACTGGGAAGGGATTTTCCCCCGAGTGTTGATATCCTACACATGTATCTTTGCATTGAGCATAGGTATGTTCCACTGCTTGGAACTAGTTTGTTTTCCCTGATGACACTCGTCTCCTCCTATTTTGTAACTATAAATCTAGTTTATTCTTTTTTCAAGATTTTCAAATAACTGAAAAAGTCCAAAAAAATCAAAAAACCAAAAATCCGGACAAGGAAAGATGTTATCTTTGGCAGCTGTCGAGTTGTGTCGCCTTCGAATAGAGCACTGTCTATCACATCCATTGGTTGGGTTATAGTTTGACTTAAGAGCTGTACTCATTTATCTGAGTTTATCTCCACCGACTGGTTAAGCTTCCAGTCCCTATGGAGCCTCTGTTGATGCCTCCTGTGTCACAGAGATGTCCCAGTTTGTATATCGAGTCTATGCTGCCTTCATTCAGTCACCATATGCCGTTATGCTCTTGTTCGAAGGAAGTTGAAACCTGTGTCGGCCATTCCTCAGTTATCTTGACTTTGCATGTCGGCCATTCCCGGTTCAGTTACTGGTTCGTGCACTTTATGATAGAGTCCTTCCACATTAGACAGCTTTGCTGAGTACCTCGTGTTGGATGATGGGGGATGCCTTAATGCCCTCCTTCCAGCGGATTTCATCCCATCGACTTTAGATAATTTATTCTGGGATTGGAGTTTAGAGTCCTTTTGAGTGCCTTGAGACTTGCAGTCATCAGTGGCAGGTTCTCTCGCCATCGACAGTTTCTTGGGAATACATCAATGTCCCCTGATCGATGGATTCTCTCAAATGTTCAACCTCAACACATCTATTCACACTTGTTAGTTTGCACTCTAGTACCTTGATTCCCATTATCATTAAAGGTGGGTAATCTCGCGTCTGTTAGCGGTATACATCAATGACCGGTAATCAAACGATGGACTACTATGTTCGACCTCGACACCTCTATTCACATAGTAGGACATGTACTCGTAGAAGTTTGTGTAGAAGACCTTCCAGACTGGTGGCATCTCTTATATGCTACCTCCTTGATCATGCCAGTGTTCATGAGATTTCAGCTCTCGTGACTTGATTCCAATGTATGTCAGACATTTCCAGACACTATGGAGATCACCACTCTAGGTGAATCACACTTTGTATGGCCTTCCCCTATCCCGCTATAGACTCTTTAGACCCCATGGACCATATCTTATCCTTTGATGTTTCCTTGATCATCCCTAAAACTATATAAAAAAGGATATACATGGATTTTTACCTGATAACCGCGTACATTGGGATGTGTGCATAAGTCCAAATCCTTTTGGAGTTTTCCTTGACATGGATCCAACTCATTCGAATCCTGGCCTTCCATATGCCTTGAGATCGCTCGGATTCGACCCTTCATTATCCCTTGTGAAGCTATATAAGGAACCCCTCGGTACATTGAAGGCATATAGAGAGATTGAAAGCAACGAAACTAAAGTCCATTGTTGCCGGAGTTTATGCTTGAGTCTGCATCCCTTTGTCCCTTTGGAGCACTGTTGTGTTCTTCCCAAGCTTGCCTTTTGCTTGTGAGCTTGCTATCGAGAGATGGAGGATTGAGGTGGTGGAGGACCAAGTGGGGGATTCAGTTTCTCCGGTTCATAGACGTGCCGTCAGAGGTTGTATCTATCTTGTAATCTTTGATTTATATTAATAAGAACTATCTTTTCCTGTCCAATGATGGGTATTTGATTGAATATTGTATTTATTGGAATATGTCAAATGCTTTTACATTATTGATTATATACGCAAGAATAGATCTAACACCATGATACATAGTATGCTTGTATTGTTTACTTGTTGTTGAGGAAGTATTATATCAATTCAAGCTGAAGATTGGAAAGCTCAACGGGGATCTACTTCAACCGTCCAGAATAAGGTATGAGGTTTGATCCTTTAGTGTTAGACATTTTATTTCTATTGCATATTGGGAAAGATTGATTTCTGGAGTCAAAGCTGTCTGTTGTGGTACCCCAAGCCATAGGAATTTCTCTTCGTAACAAAGCCAGACAACAAGCCAGTATAAGATGTGCCTTCTAGAATAAAGTTCATAGATGGTTACTTGGCATCCCTATGGATTTTCTTAGGCACAAGCGGGGGAATCAACCAACCTCCCTCCCACACCTTCTACCGGGGTTACCTTCCAAGTCCATCCAAGGTAGACCGGAAATATCCTTCTTGTATACCTGTGTATGAACCCTAGATGTCAAAGAGAATAAAGGCTGTCGCAACTATATTGATAGGATGGGGGTCAATCGCAAGCCTGATTCATATGCATGGGCAGGGTAGCAAAGCCTGAAACCCTGTCAACACTGGCACCACATGGGGCCCAATAGGTGGTATTAACAGAAGTCTCCAGATGTGTAAAAATCTTGGTCTACTCTTGAACAAGGAATCATAGGGTTATCTCCTCGATCCAGGTACTCACGTAGCCTCGTGCTTAAATATCGTTTGAGAGGAGCTTCCCAGATACAATCAACATAGAAGAGGATTTACCTAGTGATTAGTGAACTACATCTGCAATCAAATACTTGTGGAGAGTTAAAACTCCCTAATCCACAAGTCTAGCCTAAGCAAGTTGGTGTAGGATCCTAAAAATAAAAACTTACTAATAATTTTTAAATTATATTGTTCTTTTTAACAGGTTGTTTTTAGTTAGAGGAAAATGGAGTGAAACTCATGTGGTGTTATAGACTCGATAAAAGAAAGCGAAAATGATGCATAAAAGTAAAAGTTTTCGAAGCACTTTGCAACTACTAAGTCAACTTTTCTTTTTCTTTTTATAAATGAAAGTTAATGAACTTAAAAATAAGTATGAGAAACAACAAGACTTTTTAAGAATTTTTGAAATTTTATTTGAAAAGTAATGAAAAGAAATACTACATGCAACCTAATGTAAAATATTTTTGTCTTCTCTTTTGAAACAAATTCAAAAACTATAATGCAAAGGAATGCAAACTAGAGCCAATTTGACTAATCTAAGCATACAAATATGAAATGAGGCAAAAGGATCCCAAAGTGACCTACTTCAACTGAGAAGAAGAATACTGGAACAAAACTTGACTTGGAGGAACTAACAAAACTTAAAATCTTACTATATCCACAAAGAGAAGAGTGACAAACTGAGACTACAAGAAGAAACACTGAGTATAAAGCTTTCAAGGACCTGATCACTAACCCATAACACAAGCACTCAGACTTACAAACCAATCAGGAGGACCACCTACACTCACTAATGCAAGAAAATCAAACACAAAAATCTAAAAGACTTGATGAAATCAAGGATATGATGTGATGTACAGACCTCATACTTGCAGAGTCCTGCCATAAACAAATCCTCACAAGCAATAAAAAAATCCAAGAAGCAGGGACAAGCAAACCCTAACAGACCTAAATACTACTATAGGATACATGCAACTGTCTAGACGGAAACATGTGTGTACATAGTGAAACACACGACTGTGTATGTATACAACCCGCGTGTGCTGCTAAAAAAAATGGAAAGAAAAAATATTATCAACAAGGATCTAAAAAAGATAGACTATAAATCAAAGGCCAAAAAAAGACTGAACACGCCCAGAATAAAAAATAAGCAAAGGATGGTAAGGGGACCTAAAATATGGACCCACAACAGGCTGGACTCCCCACCAGAGTCACCAGTTCTGTTGTTTCGAACAATGCACCCTTGTAACCTAGGGTCTCTGGGGTTACCAACTTACTAAGAAACTTGCAGAAAATCAAGTTATCTAGAAATTGAAAGAGGAATAGGAAGAAGGCTTGACATACCCAGTTTATGACGATTGATCCAAGCTTGGTCTTCTCCTCTTTTAGTCTGCTTCAAAGCTTCTAGGGATCTCCCAATTCACCTGTAAAAGACAAATTCTTCCAATGATATCTCATATATATTAATGATTAGTGAAATGCATATTCTTAATAACATAATTGAAATAACTTATAATCTATCATACATGAGGAAGCAACAATACAAATATTGTAAGAAGAACTTTATTTATTCATAAACAGAGAATGGTAAGATTACAACCCAGCTTCTGAGACAAGGACTCCTTTGCAGACCAAGGACACTGAGTTCTGCTGCTCCAAGAGGTCTTAGGAATACCACCAGCATAACTTTGCTCTTCTAAGAAATGATTGACTAGCCCCATCCCAAGCCCTCTATTTATACATGGAAAAACAAAGAGGTTTCAAAGGTTAGGATGGTTGAGACAGTTGGGATAGTTATGGATTAAGGCTCAACTGATTTTGACTAATCGTGATTTATTATTTTTAACATTGTATTAAGGTACACGTGAGTATGTATATAGGAAAGGTGCATGTGACACACTATTTTCTCAAAGGAAACTTCCATGTTCAATGTACGCATGAGTTGCAATGCAAATATTCATGTATGACACATGGGTTGCAATGCAAATAGTCGCGTGTGCAACCCTAATCTCCAAATAAAAATATATGAAGCTATTCAGGAGATCATGTATCAATGGTCATGCACATCTATAGTGTTTGGGCAACTTCAATCCAGATGTCCTTTTTTGTCTTGACATATTGGATGTCAGTACGCAGATGGAGAAGTGCCATTTTGGTTCATAACAACTGATTAAACAAGTATTTCAAACCACAATGGTCTATCCTTAGCTCAAATCCCCCCCCCCCCCCCATTAAGTAATTCATCCACATCTTTAGAGGATGTACTATGGATACAAGTTCTAAATCATGAATAGTATACTATCTTCTCATGATCCTTCAACTTTCTTGACTCATAGCATACCACGTTGTTGTCTTGCATAAGAACTCATCCAAGTCCTTGATTGCATGCATCGGTACACACCACAAAGTCTTTTTTTGGGTTTGGAATTTTCAAAATTGGTGCACTCGTAAGAATATTCTTTAACCATTGGAAGCTTTCCTCACATCTTGGTTTCCATTCAAATTTTATCCTCTTCTTTTGCAAGGAAGTGATTGAATGTGTGACCTTCGATAATCCTTCAATGAACCTCATTTAGTACCCAGCAAGTCCCATAAAGGATCTCACAACTATCACATTCCTTGGAGTTGGCCAATTCATAATGGCCTCAATCTTCTCAGGGTCGACAGATATTCCTTCGTCTAAAATAATGTGATCCAAATAATGAATTTTATCTTTATAAAAGTCACATTTGCTCAACTTTGCATACGGATTATGCTCCCTTAGAAATTGCAATTCCATTCTCAAATGTTCTTCATCCTCTTCTTCATTCTTAGAATAATTAAGAATTTCATATAGGAAGACAAGAACAAACTTGTTTAGATACTTGCTAAAAACATTATTCATGAGACACATGAATGTAGATGGTGCATTTGTGAGACCAAATGGTATCACAACAAACTCATAGTGCCCATACCTTGTTCTAAAGGTTGTCTTATGAATATCTTCCTCTTTGATTCTTACTTGATGGTAACCAGACCTCAAGTTAATTTTTGAAAATACCCTTTCTCCTCTCATTTGATAAAAAATGTCATCAATTCGAGGTAATGGGTATTTATTCTTCACAGTAACTTGGTTCAACTGCTTGTAGTCAATACATAACCTAAGTGTCCCATCTTTATTTTTCACAAATAGAATTGGTGCTCCCCATAGGGATACACTCGAATTGATATATTTATTTTCCAGCAACTCTTATAACTACATTTTCAGCTCTAGAAATTCCAGTGTGCTCATATTGTAGGGTGTCTTGGATACTGGTGCGGCTCCCAGCACAAGTTCAATTGTAAAATCAATGTCTCTCTTTGGAGTAAGTCCTCGAATCTCATCAGGAAAAATATCACTAAATTCTTGCAATACATGATAGTCCTCAAAATTAGGAGTTTCATTTTCCATTGCCTCCAAAACATGGGCTGCATACAATTGACAACCTTTCCTACATAACTTCTTCATTTGCATTGCTAAAACCTGCCTAATAGAAGTCACCTTTGGAATGCCTCTTACAACCCTTGGATTTCCTTCTTCATCCATGCATTCAAATGTATTGTAGAATTCAAGTTTAACCTTGTGTGCTTCTAACTAGTCCATTCTAAAGAGAATATTATAGGAACCAAGTGGAAGAATATTTAGGTTTGCATAAGTGAATAGCCCATCCATATCTAATGGACATTTCTCTACAATTTCACTAACTTTTCTCTTAGTTCCAGTGGCTAGTTGAACTAACCATGATTCACTATGCTTTAATTTCTTAAAATCACAAATATCAACAATTTTAGGAGTGATATAACTGTGAGTAGATCTTAGGTCAATCAAAATAGAAATCTATTGCTTAGAAATCTTACCTTCAACTTCAACCACAATTAATTGATGATCTTTATGACAGTCCTCTAGTGTTGCATAGATTCTAGGGATAGTCCTCGCCACTTGACCCACAGTTTCAGCTTCATGGATGTTATGAACTTGACTTACATTCACATTCTGATGCAGAAAGTTCCTAAGCATATGGTCTCCTCCACATCCCCAACATTGAATTGGTTCTCTTGGCTCCTTTGGATCTCTTGGCTTGTCTCCCATCACTCTGGATGGCTTAGTCACAGCTTGTGATGGCTACCTTTGTTGATTTAGGAGGTGAGAGGGTTTGAAACCTTTCTTTCTTTGGTCAAACTTCTCATTCCTCTTGTCCTTCCATGCCTTATGGAAATCAGTTTTTATTTTTTTTGGATCATAGCAATACTTGGCCTTCCTTATTGCCTCTTCTAGAGTTCGAAGTTCATCAAATTCAATCCTATATTTATATGCCTGAACTATCCCACTTAAAAAACACCAAATTTTTACCTTATCATCTCGAGTATACCTGACATACCTTAGAAGTTCCAAGAGTTTGTTTCCATATTCTTCCATGGTCAACTGTCCCAATTTCGGCTCATGGAACTCTTTAATCATCATAGTACCTATCAGAGAGGTACTTCTGCTTGAAATATTTCTTGAATTTCTTCCACACAATCTTTCTTTCATTGATATTCTTCACTTTCCTGAGGTGCTCCCACCAGATATATGCTCTTCCATTTGAGTTGAAGATGGCTACCCTTGCCTTCATATTTCCAGAGTAGTCTTGGACTTGGAAATACTTTCTCATCCCAAGAATCTAAGCTTCAAATTCTTGACCAAATTTTACCTCACCATCAAATGTAGGAGGTTTTGCATTCTTAAATTCCCCATATGAATTGTTCTTGTAATGGCTCTTCCTATTACTCCTGTGAGATGAAGAGCTTGAACCCCCAATGGATTCTTCAGAGTCAGATGATCCACTGAAAGATATTTCTGGATTATATGTTCTATTTCTAGAAACTCTTCTTGAGCTATTGGACCTCTTGCAGGAATTTATCCTTGAAATATTCTTACTCCCTTTTGGATTTGTTGTTCAATTCCCATAGTTTATCTTCATTTGGATGTCTGTCAAACTCTATAGCATGGCTGCATTCAATTGATTTTGTTCTTCTTGATCTTTAATCATCCTTTCATTATATTCTTTGTAACTTTTCATCTCCACCCTTAGGCTCCCCATGGTGGCTGGAATATCTGGGGCAGTCTCTTGATTTCTTCTCCCATCGAATTCTATTTCAACATTCTTAACCTATATGTTCTCTCCCATGTAATCTGTCTCAGGATCATAGGGATCCTGTACATCATTCATGAAGCTGATCCTCTTAGCCCAAACAAGACCAAATTTTCCAGACTGCACTATGTGGAATGTTGTCTTTGATGTGACTAAGGTTCTACAAAATGTGTTCATAAAAAAAATTGTTAGCTACGTGATATTCTCAGAAATTTATAAATTACTTGCCTTCATCTGGGAAACAGGGATGATTTTAGGGGCGAATTATAGCCCATTGGCGAATTTTAAGGGGTGCCCAAAAAAAGATGGGCGAATTTTTAATATTAAAATGGTTTTTTTTAATTTAATAAATTAGCCCATATTTTATTTTATATATAATTTCCCTTGACTAAATAGCCCGCGCTATTAACCTCTGAAAATTCATAAAACCTAATTTCGCCAACCCGTCGATGAAATCGTGACATTTGCCTCAATTTCTTCCGTAATGGAGGTGAAATCGCCAAAAATTTACAGTTTTGGAGGATAAATGAAGATGATTCGCCCAAATTTATGGTAGATAGGTTAAAAATTTGGTATTTCGCCCCTATTTATGGATCTTTTCCTTATTCTTTTAATTTTCATGTTATCAACTTGCAGACAAATTTGGGCAAAATCTATCCATAATCAGCTGTAACATTTTCCGTTGGCTTTGAAATAGCACAAGAAGATGAAAAACAGAGTTCAGCCTCCAGGGAAACTTCAAAAACAGATGGGCTCTTGGATCGAAAATAGCTCTCCCTGCTCCTGCCATTCCTGGATTGCTTTTGTTGCTCCATCATAAAACATTGGGAAGCACCTCTGCTCTAATATCCATCTACAGATTCCCTGTCTTGAAGGTTCAAGCTCCAGTCCTTACAGTGTTTGGATTTGGACGGGATTCAACTGTTGATGCTCCACTGTCTTCCTCACTATACAGATATCCAAGCATTTCTTCTCAGCTTCAAGTAGCTTTCCTTCTGAGAGACTTCTCTGAGGTTGGTAGAGGTACTTTCTTCTGTCAAGGCAAGATATGTCAATCCAATATCCTGCTGTTGAAAAATAGCTTTATGCTGGGCATTCCAAACTTGGCTAGGAAATTCCAGACATTATCTAGGATTGGCTTCCCTCTCAAAAGAGGATTTCTAAACGCCAGTTAAGAATCACATCCACCCGGTCTTCCACCGAGGGAAGGCTCTAAATTCATCTTTGGAATGCTGCTCTCCATACAGATTGAAAGTCCATAAATACCTGTCTACTGGATATTTTATGTTGTAAGAAGTTTGTTTTGGGAGAGAAATAAGATGAAAAAGTTGATTTTAGGAAGGATTCCCTTATCCCAAATAGACTGTCATAACTGCTGACGCTCGCTGTCTCCTCCATCTTCCCCTATGATGGCCTGGTTTCCTGCTTTGACAGAATAAAAGGCTGTCTTTTCCCTCAATGCTCAGCTCTCCTGCATTTCTTGGGATATCAGGGATTTCAATTTTAGATGTTTTACCAGATTTTGCCAGTCGCTTTCAAGATCAGTTGGAACCTGAGTGGGGGGAGCCCCTCTTAACCAGTCCCCTTCATACTTCCATGAGGAAAGTTCTGCAAGAGTTTTGGTCACTTGTTCATTAAACCATTTTAAAAAATGTGATGGCGCTGGATGCTTCTTTAGGGGAGGACTCTTTAGAGTTTTATCTTCCTTCAATCTTGTTTCCACCCCGTTGCCTGGAAGCCAAGAGAAGTCGCCTATTAAAAGTTAAAACTCGCAAGGAGTTTTTAATTTGTCTGCAGATGGGCGAGCCTCTCATCGTCCGAGGGATCAAGTCTGAACTTCTCCTTCTATACTCAACCAGGAGGTACATCTTGAGAAGATCTCCTTCTAAAGGGCTGGCTCACCTGTCAATTAATTTGCAGACTATTTTCGCTATTAAGGCATTGTTCGTCAGTAGTTTTGTCACCCTATCTTATATTCGCACATCTCACCCTATGGTTATATTTGTCCACTTGAGGTATTTGGCTTTGGAATTATGAATATTAATGGAAGACATCTATGCTGTTCACAAAAAATTATTTGCTTTGTTGCCCGATAATATTACAAACTTTTCCACATATTATTGAAGTAATGCCCATTGTTAATGAAGTGGAACTATTTTCGGCTTAGATGCCACTACTAGGGGTATAGTCAATTATATTAGTCATGTTTATGCAGCAAATTGTTCACAGGGCTTTTAAATGACCACAACCATCTTCGTAGATGCATGTTGCCCAAACTAATGGAGATGTATTTGATTCATTAGCATTGTTTACATTGCAAACTAAGACATTGGCAATGAGGAATGATATATTTCTCCTCTTCCTTGCTACTGTCTGCAATGCTATCCTGGGACTTTCTGACTAACTCCTGGCCTGATGCACTGACCTGCATACTTTGCTGTAGATTTGTTGCTAATTGTTTTTCAATAGTTTATGTCATTGTTGTAGAGGCTGATAAACATAACATTTTGTAAAACTAAGGCATTCTGATGGAGATCTGTGACTGATTTGGATTGTTATATTGAAAAATGCACTTATATTCTAGACATCGGCGTACAACCTATGGGCAATGGCAATGGCATTGTAAACGAAAACGTGATAAACTAATTCATTTCTGCTATTGCCTGTTTTCTCTCTTCGGCTTAGTAATATAATTCATGGTTGAAATTTCAGCATGATTGATACTACTAATTTGCAATATTCTGTCATGCACTTGGCGAAAACAGCCTGATAGTGATCACCAGACCATATTTCAGATATTATAATCCCTACTGTGTACGTTTCGTTCTTGTTTATAAGATTCTGACGATTTGTACTGTCTGGAAAATGGATTCTAACGAGACTCTTTATGGCCAGATAATATGGTATCCTTTGTTTGGACAATTGTACGTTTTAGCAAAACACCTTCGCATAGATCGGTCTAATCCA
Organism: Pseudotsuga menziesii; assembly: GCA_001517045.1. Taxonomy (NCBI): domain Eukaryota; kingdom Viridiplantae; phylum Streptophyta; class Pinopsida; order Pinales; family Pinaceae; genus Pseudotsuga; species Pseudotsuga menziesii. The sequence continues at coordinate 733,749 of LPNX010036324.1, forward strand.
AGTGCAGCCATTGAATCCATGAAACAGGTATACTGACTATATCATTGATTTTCTAACTTTGAAAACATTTTTTTCTTTTCATCTGCACCAAAATCATCAGTATTATCTTTATGTGCAAAGGCAACAAGGGATATGATGGATAAGGATTTGTCTTTGATCATCTTTCCTGAAGGCACACGTTCAAAAACTGGGAGATTGTTGCCATTCAAGAAGGTACTTACTATCTGTTTAAAGTTCGCCCGACTTCATCTATTTTATGGCTCTTTGTCATGTTCTCTTGTGGATAGTTATGAAATTCGGTTGTCTTAAAATATCGATCTCACATACATGCAGGGATTTGTACACCTAGCCATTCAATCCAGGC
>LPNX010036324.1:734405-835316 GCA_001517045.1 Pseudotsuga menziesii
GAACGAAAGTTGAGGATCCAGAAGCTTAGGCGCTGCTAGTTTGCCGAGTTTTTTGGAGGATTGCCTGCCAGGGAAATTGCAACATAAGTCAATTACACACCTTAATGCTTTTTCAAGTCAAGCAATGGAATTCATATGATTTTTGGAGTCGTGATCTTGAAAATCAAATTCAGCATTTGAGTACTTGAAGTTTTGATTCAGCTTCAGAGCCAGTTCAGCATGTGGTTAAGGGCATGTGTATTAAATCTGATATGTGAAATGAGAAAAATTATTTCGTTTCATGTTTGTATTACTTAGGGGTGAACTTTCTCAAGTGAAAAGGAATCGATGTGTGATGGTTAAACAAGAATGGAAAACCTGATACTTATTTTGATGTACTCAAACTAAGTAACAGGTACATCAAAATAAGTAACAGGTTTTCCATTCTCATTTAATTTAATTGACCTGTAATGGAGTCACTTTTCTCGATATGTAATGGTGTCTGTGAAAATCAAGTTTTAAGATGAAATCACCTTTACTCCAGTGTTTTTAATGTGTGCCTTAGACATCTGTATGCTGTTGAGTATTTCAATGTAATTACATCAGAGATTTAGTATTCTTTCAGTTGCTATTATAGTGAGAGGACACCCTTTCATGTATTTCTTTTCCTTAAGCTTGTGCAAGGGCTTATTTATCCCTTTCGATAATAGGGTTCCTATTCTGTGGGTGACATTGTTTTGACTAGGAAAAATTTCTCTTATGAAAGAGACATCATTGTTAGAATCCTGCTAGTCGGTTGTATCCAATGATAATGAAAACAATGATATCTCTTTCATAGGAGAAATTTTATATCTTCCTTGCACCATTTGAAATTGGACTTCACAGTTCTTCCATCGAGAGATCTGATTGTTTTTGTGATGTGTAGAATGCACAAAAGTGAATACACATCCACATACAAAAGCTCAATATTCATTAGATATAATAGGAGTGAAAATCAGTATGGCAAGAATACTTTATGGAGTTGGGTAAGACATCAGATTTGACCAAGTTTTTTTATGAAAAGTTAGGTGAAACGTTTACAATTGGTAGTTGAGGTGAGGTAGCTGAAAAGTGCAAAATGTAAAATATAAATATAATTCATCTTTGACTTTCTTATGACTAAAGTCGTGTCATCTCCTTTTTTATTATAGGAAATTGTTCTCAATTTCCCTTTTTTTATTATAGGAAATTGTTCTCAATTTCTGTTGTAGATGAGGGAATTGTTTCCTGAAAGCTGGTTGGGACAACCACATTACTTAACTGACTAAGGTGCCTTTGTGTCCAACCAAGTGGGTGATTGTAATTGTGTCTAATTGTTTTGGTATGTACATATCTTTAGTTAAATGAGCCTAAAAATCTAAAATGGTTACCTCTGGATGGAAACCTCTTTCCATGTGAAGTCTCATACAGATTGAGTTGACTTGCATCGATAGCATCTTGAATACCAATATGTGGTGGGATATCCAACCCTAAGGCATTGAAACACACTGGTTGAGTGTTGGTATATGCCCTGCACCTGGTTGGTTTGAGCTTATGATATTGATTCTTAAATATTTTTTCTCCAAGTGAAATTAAACTTTATTGCCGAGCTAAATATGTGGTTGTACCTTATGCCAGTGATGAAGGGCTTTGTACTTCACTTGAATTTGTTGGATCAACACAAGAAACTAAAACAATTAAAGTCACTATAAAAATCATGGCAAGTGTTAAAGCCTAAAATGACTTAAACATTTACAAAACTACAAGGATGTTTCCTTTGAGTGGTGAGCAAACTGCCTATGAAATCTATGGGGATGGATTCTCATGGTTTAGAGGGCACAAGCAAAGACTGGTATAATCCAAGCTTCCTATTACAAGGCTTGGCTTAGTCATGGAGTAACTCCAAATGTAGTCTTCCACTTGTTTATTCATGGGTGACCATGAGAATTACCATTGTAGGTGTTGGACCATTTTTTGAACACCAAAATGACCTCTATGAGAGGAAGAGTAAGCTTCCTTGAGAAGAAGAAGATGGGTTGGCCTATACTCAATTCGCTACTTGTCCACCTCCCTTTCAACCTTTCTCAATCTGAGGTTTAGGCAATTCCTTCACTTACCTAGTTGATTAGGAAAGAAGGTTAGATGGCAGTACAGTGGTTGGAAAGTGATTGGATAGTGGTGCAGTTCTCAAAGATGATCAACTAAGGCAGTAACCACTGAAGTTTGGCTCTGTTGTAGATCAACATAATTAGACTACAAAGCTTAGCTTTCTATGGCAATAAGGCAGCATAACACTTCTTCGAGGGTTCTCTGACTCTCTAACACTCAGCACATCGTAATTCTGATATAAGGATAGTAGAGAGAAGGCATGGATATACCATAAAGAAAACACAAGTATAACACTGGGAAATTTAGATGAAGGAATGATGAAAGAAATTCTCTTTTTATAGAAAATGGGTGAGCAGGACAAGGATGGGGGACTACTCAAGTTGGAGGATGACATGGGGCAACTCCACCAGCTAAAGGAATCATGTCTCAATAATGTAAAAGGTATTTCATCTAATCTGCCCACCATCCATGCTTAATAACAAACACAAGTGGAGGACTATTGAGAGTACTCTACTAACTCAACAATCATGGGGGGCAAGGTCATGGATATAAAGATTCAAAAGAGGAGCTGATATCAAGATTCAAAAGAGGCATGGTTAGAAAAGCTCTGATATGAACTGACATGTGCACAGGTGATACAGCAAAAAAGAAATGCTCACTTAAGAAGAAAAGACAAGAGGAATCGCTGCAATTGTAAACACTCTATGTACAACATTCCATTGTACATGAGTACAAATATTGGTAGGTGGAGTTACATGAAGAATTATGTAGGGTGGTAGGTGGGATCTTAGGTAATACTTACAAATACATCCTAGAATAACTACATGAAGAGTTAAGTATAACTGGTAGGTGGAATTTTTTATGTGAGATTTGCAACTATATCCTAGAACAGTAGTTATAAATACATATATTCCACTTTTCACCTAATTAATCCTTGTATACAAACTATTATAAGAATCCTCAATTGTAATTTATCTATTGCTAGAAATAGTATCCTTAGTGGCCTTGCTAGAGATTTCTTATGGAATCTACTTCATCTCACTACAAGTGTAAAATCCTTGTTTCTTAGTTTAATTTTTTTTCCCCAAAATTTAAAAAACTAGAAACTAGGTATACAGTTTGTAAAATGTTTCCAACACTAAAGTCAATGTTGATTGTTTTGCCAGGCTGAGTCCTTGACTGGACTTGCAAACCCTGCTTTGGCTGCTCAAGATTTACTTCACAGAGGGCTTTTCACCAAGAGGGTAATTATCAAAATGGGTTTTGGAGGATCAATGATGGTTACATCCAAAGGATTGTTCTATGCACCAGCATTGAAGGTGGGTTCTGGTGACACAAGATTATAATGTGTTTGGTCAGTTGTAATTTTTGAATTAGTTCCAGAAAAATGAACTTAGACAATAATTCAAAAACATTCCAGGTTGATGTTGCAGATACTGTAGGATGTGGAGATAGCTTTGCAGCTGCTATTGTTGTTGGCTATATAAATTTGATGCCTATGATAACCACTCTAGCATTGGCAAATGCTGTCGGTGGTGCTACAACAATGGGCTATGGAGCAGGCCAAAATGTTGCAACCAAAGAAAAAGCTTGTGAACTACTATTGGCTTCAGAAGTAAACAATGACTACGAGGATTGCTGGAGAAGATTATGTGCTCCTGAGTATTTTAGTGAGTCTGAAATAATGCTTGCAAAAACATCGATCAATTGTCATGATAATTCTTTACGTATTGTTGAAGTTCAACATGTAGCCAGAGATGCCTTTAATTTTTTAAAATGTGCTCACAAGCAGGCACTTTACACATCAAGATGAATGCATAAAGAATTAGTCAACATATGTAAACAGTTGATTCCACTTTAGATGTTTTTTGCCGGCTGTTCTTCTTATCATATGCACAATGGAATTGTATTTCCATTAAAAAATTGCACTCCATTCATTGTTGTGTAACTCATGGTTCTTTTTTTTTAATCCCAAATGAAAATTGAGTCTTATATCCACTATGAGAATGTGGGTGCCTAATAAGCATGATTTTACTTTGAGCCTTGAGCTTTTCCTACTCAATAAAAAATGAAGGGGGAAGTTTGTAGAATTGATAGATTGTCTGTACAAATAAACATTTGAGTTTTTATTAGATTCATTTGATATTGAGAAAACTTAGAGGTATTTTATATGGATTGGTGTTATTATTATATTTTGACAAAATCCTCCTCTTTTCATAGTGCTGAAAGCATGTCCAGGGTATCTATTATGCAAAAGTTACCCAGAAATTGCATCTGGCCCCAACCGCTTGAAATGGCCTTCTTGCACTAGTGAGACAACCATTGAGTGGCAACATGTATTAGGGGGTTTTGAATTCTGGGCTCTTTTTCTCCACAAAAGGGGTGCAAACAAACCTAAAAAAAACAAACCTAAGTTAACTCGAGACCCTATAAACCAAGTCTGAGTGTGATTTAGGTGATTTTGGGAAATCTCTTGATGCAGAAAAGAGCGATATGGCATGTGTTTGATTTCTCTTGGTTTGATTTCTTAATATTAGGACTATTAACAAAGTGTTCTTATAGGTGGAAAATGAGTATAAACCTGAAGAAACGTTGTTTGGGCCTGCTGGAGTGAATTACATGAATTGGGCTACCCAGATGGCTGTGGGAATGGATACGGGTGTACCCTGGGTAATGTGAAAACAAGATGATGCACTAGACCCTGTGGCGATCTCTGTTAACAACACCCTCTTAGATATTTATATGATAATATCTTTAACTGGGCATTTGGTGACCCCTGTGTCTGGATGAACTTGTCAAATTGTATCAAAATATTGCACCAATTGCATCAATTGAATTAGTCACCTTTGCATATTCTGTACAATTCATACTAATGGAATTTAAAATAAGTAATTAGTGTAGACACAAATAAATTCACTCAATATCTGCCCAAAATGTGGAGAAATTAAGATCTTTATTGTTGTTCTTTACTTGCAGATTGACCAAACTTCTTGTTGCTGGTTGATGCTAAATCATGGCTTCCACTACAAGGAAGATGCCCATTATACCCAGGACCGATCTTGTTTCTGTTTGGAGGGTTGAGACATGGTTAAAACATACCTAAAACTGTCTAGAATGTGCAAAAATGCTAGGAAACAACCCAACATGGAGTGCTACTACAAGAATTAGGTTGCTTGCTTCCCATAATTCAGAATAAATAGGTTTTACTTATGTTTCCTTCCACAAACTTGTTCCCAATGTGCCCAGATTTACCCAAAGATGCTTCTTAGTGATGTCTAAGGGCCATAACATCGCTAATTGTTGCTAATTGAAGACTGGAGTATGCCCATAATTTGAGACGAATAGGCCATGACTCACAAAACTGCCTAGATCTGATGAATGTTTCCATTGCTGAACTATTCTGCTTCAAACAAGGCCCTAGTTCAAGATCAAACAATCAACATATTCCATGAAGCATTATCACATTGCATTTGTTTTATCGTGGATGGATGGCTTAGTATGATGCCTTGGAGTCCAGATTGGTAGATCTTTGGTTCATGTGATGGTGACATGGATAATTTGTGATCTCATTTGATATGGATGGAGCTCTCTGAGCCCTCAGCAGTTCTATGGATGATTGAAATCAAACTCGGGCATGTTGTCTTGTTTAATCCTCATACATGAATCAAAATGATTTCTGGGCACATTCCTTGATGACCTGGGCATATGTTGAGCCTCCTAACAACCTATTTAGTTGATTTGGGATATTTTGGGCAGTTCTGGTATTTGTTAGCCTCAAACAACAACAAATAAAATCTGTACCAGCCTTCAAATAACCATAAATCAAGCAAATCCAAGTAGGGAAAAGTGGCATCATAGGGAAAAGTGGCATATTCTTCATAAACTTTGCAACTCATGGATATATATAGTTATCATTAATGATCTTAACTTGCTTAGGAAAATGCCACAAATACCATTCCCTTGCTCTCATGTGGAAAGCATTGATGTCTTTGTCTAAGGTGTCGTGAAAACTAAACAACCTGTATGTCCATATTGATATTGAACATCGCCTTGGATCTGTTGTAGGTTGTTCATGTTTATCTGAAACTTGTCTTTATGGTGCTTGCCCCTCTTTCTTGTTTTTACTTTCATCATGCTTATTGTCATTGGAATCATATACATGTTCCCATATCTCATCCACGAACAAGTCTAAGAAAAATTTATCTATTACCAGGAGACAAAGAGTCCATTTCTTGGCATAGCCATTAAGACCTTTGAATGAAGCTTACTCTTGACACCTTATCTACACCAAATCTAATAAGAGAATTTGTTACAACCCATTTCAACATACACCAAAATTGCCAAACAAAGGCACCAAAATTATCTACAGGAGTGTAATAAGAGACAATTTTAGTGTGTGTTGTAGTGAGAGCAAGTGTAAGCAACTTGTGTACTAGATGTTGTAATATTCTTTTCTGAATAATAGTGAGTAGTTGTGATTGCTGTTAGAGTTTGTATTACTGTTTGTAATTTCCATATTGCACAAATATATATTTAGCTTCCTTCTATCTGCTATTTTCAATTAACACAAAGTACATTGTTTTCCCTTCTAAACTTAATTTAAAGAAGTTTTAGTATATGCAGATCTAGGCTTTGATAGGTGTAAACTAAGCTCCAAAATTTAGGACTCGTAGGTTTCATTTGCGAGTGCAGATCTGAACTATGATGTAAAGTTTAACAATGGCATGGAAATATGATATTGTGTTGGGCAATGGTGTGATGTGCAAGGCACTAAGAACACAGATGTTGCCAATGAATGAGTTTGTTGCTGAGAGCAAACATAAGTTGTTTTGTATTGTAATGGTGACAATAGTGCTGCTGAGATTATATATGAGTGTCCTTTATATCCATGTGCATTGTGGGCTATAAAATGAGTTGCTAATGTTGCTTGGATTACAAGGAGAGAAGTCTCAACAACCTACATGGACATGAATTTAAATTTGAACATCATGATTGCTAGCACTTGATCCTTGCATGGTTCCTCCTTGAGAATTAGTCAAAATGATAATATTGTGTGGTGGCTATTATCATGCTCCCCTTTGCATGCCTTATGAGAGGCTAGGAGAGTTGCTAATTCCACCAGTGCAACTGCCACACGGTCCAATAACGACAAATGAGAAGATGAAAATACAGCCAATGAATTCAGCATAATAGCTATTAGGGCTCAATAAATTCTATAACATAAGAAACCCTAATCTCTAGCAAAGCCCAACACTCTATATGCTTTTGGTTGCCCGTTGGATGCACATATTCTATGATGGTTGTCATTGCTTGTGTATTGGTTGTTTACCTTGCTTTCTCCTTCTCAGCCCCCATAAGCCTTCATCTTCACAGTTCTATAGAACAGATGAAATCTAGGATTATGTAGACTAGTTTTGCACTTTTAGTCTTTTGCAAGAGGCATTTTTTCTACTTCAAGGTTTTCATCTCTGCTTTGAGCCCAGTAGTGTCTTTGAAGTGCTTATGTACATGGATTGTTTTTGGTGGTAAATATGAGCTTTAATGTCAATTATTTAAGAAGTTGTAGAATATGATTTATTTTGCATTGTGTGACTATATATCCTGCTTTTGTCATATGTTTAGCTAATTGCTTTTGTACTCTTCACCTTTGAGTTATATCCTTTGTTCCTAACATAGGCTCGTTGGCAGTTTATTATTTAGCACAAATCAGTATTTTTGTTTTTGTTTATATTTCCCGTCGATTCTGCAATGATATGTTCTTCAATTGTCAATTATTTGCCCTTCTTTTCCCATACACCATCCCTTCCTAACCAACCTAGCCATCACAACGAGTACAGAAAAATGGAAGAAAGAAAGAAACAGGAAAAAGAAAAAGAAAAAAGAAGGATACATGCATTGTATGGCCATTCTATCTCACACGGAACAAGATCTACTGGATTAATTTTTTACATTGTTTGATTCAGGTCAGCCAAGAAACATGGCAATGGCATCAATGGAAACCATGCAAGAGCAATCAGACATGATTGGAATGGCCAGAAATACTAGCCTTCCTCAGAAAAGGGGCTGAGAAGATGAAATTGGTGCTGGATTAACAGATAAGAAATGGCCAGGATGGGATTGCACAAATTTGTGAACTCAGAAATGGCCAGGGTGGGACTGCACAAATTTGACATACTTGGGATTATGGTGAGTATTGACTGTTAACACTCTATTAACAGAATTCATAAGAGCATTGAGACTCGGCAAGTATTGATCTATCAATACTCTGTCAAGGAAAATCATAACAACATTAAGGTAAGTATTCATCTCAGAGCTGGACTTGCCGTACTAGGGAGTGTTGGGAGTCATACACAAAAGTGTGGAAACTATGGTTTGGAGGTCTTATGCACACGGGGAGGGTTTGTGATGGGCATACTTTTCTGGGTCAAAATTTAGAGACGAAGGTCTCCCACCAAAATATGCCCCTTGGCCTCTAAGTTCTCAAAGAATGAATAAAAAAACTCTTGCTCAATGACTTAGAGAAAATCTTCCAATTATGCAATGAGAGCAAGCCAATAGAGCATTGACCATTGTCCTAAAGCCATCGATCTTGCATATAGGGTCATCATTCAAAGTGATTTGGAGTGAGTAAGATTTCTAGAATGAAATAATATTTGACCTTTCAATGACATAAATGCCTTTAAAGAGTGGTCAATGAAGAACACTAGTAAAGCGGGGCATGCAGGATCCTTTTTCCCATCTTGCACAATCTTGAGAAGGAGATATTAGGGTTGCTTGATCCATAATAAGAGTCATATTTTGGTGTTTGATACATAATAAGAGTCAGAATCAATCAGGTCCTAAATTGAAAGAAGAGAGTTCAGTCTAAAAGGTGTTTCAGCACGACCATGTGCTGCAGTCCAATAACTGTGCACATCAGAGTGACAATCGATAGTGTTATGGACGCATGTTGCACTTATATTTTAGTTGTATGCACGTAAGCACTGACCTAGGGGCACAACTTCGGGTGCAGTCTCACAATTTAGTTTGACACAGGTTTGCTGAAGTGGATAGATATCTCAACAAGTGGTTATGAGCGGAAGCTCACAGTCATAAAAAATTGTCACATCTTTTCTCTGTCTTTTCATCTTCTTGACTATTGTACACTAATGTATTGTTGAGATATGAACAAATGAGATCTACAATGCTTCATATTCATCATGTTGTATTTATATTCCTTTCTCATTTTGTAATGGGGTTGAGTGAAGGTAGTAGTATAGCTGATTCAATTCCATTGGATCTCTGGAGTTTGTAGAAATTGATGGATTGTAGTTGCTGATAAAAGCTTCAATTCTGTTCATATCTTTGTTGTACATAATGTTTTGTTTAATGAAAATTTGGAGTTGATATTTTCTTCAATTTTTTTTTGCCTATTGTGTGGATTCATTTTCCAAGATTGTTTGATTACTTCAATATTTGCTTGCCATTTTATATTGGCTGTGTATGCAGGATTATATGTTGCAGTTGTTGCACTTATTTCCACTAGGCATACTTTGGGATCATATTGGTATTAGACTTTTAGAGCATTTGTTTCACATGTAGTTTCTGATTCGCTACACAATTTATGGGCAATATTTGCTCTCAGACAAAGAAGGAAATGGAGGATGAATTGCAGAGTTGTGTTGGAATGGTTGAAGCCAAAGTTGCTACTCTAAACTCAAAATCTGGGCTTATGGATGGTCAATTAATGAATATAGCCCATCTATGGCAGAATTTAACAACATCTATAACAACATGATAGGTTACTGTTCAAAAGCAATTGTTTGATGGCAATCTAGGCAAGAAATGAATTACTTCTCAAGGAGGCTCGATGCTAAATCTAGGTTCCTCTTTCAAAGTGAAACCCAAAGTGAAAATTTCACTCTACGACCAGTCAGGTGGAGGCTTTGGACTTGATAATTGCTTAAGGAAGTTAGATACCCCTTTTTCAAAGTGCAACAATTTACAGATGATGACAAAGTTGTATTTGAAAAACTATGCATTCCTAGGCAAGCTTTGCTGTGGTGGGAGGATTTATGTGAGTGCAAGATAAATATTGGTTCCATGTAGGCTGTGACTTGGGACATATTTAAAGCCTCAATGAATAAAAAAATTTAACCCCTTAATTATTGGAATCTCTTAACAACAAGAGCGGCAATACCTGATTTAAAAATGCAATCAATTGGTAGATGCCTATATGTTATATAGCATTTAACTCAGATTGATGCATGAAGAAGCAGAATTGGTGGTCAAGTTAAATTAGCAGAAGCTAATAAAAGTTGGAAGAAGATTAATAGTGTTGTTGTTGCTAATGCAAATCATGGTGCACAAATGAAGCCATTTAGTGGGACTGTGAGTTATGTGCAGTGTCTCTTAACCTGTGTGAGCAGTGAGGCTATGTGGGCATGGCAGTGTGAGGGAGACCATGTGAGGGAGATTTGAGACCTTCGGCCTGTGACTCCTAGATGCTGTGAAACATAATTCTTGCTTCCGAATGCTGTGGACTATTGGAATTGTAGAAACCTTGCTGCTGGATATTTATTGTTGTGGCCATAGTTAAAAGTTAAGACTTAATACCTCAAGTATTTGCCATAGTCCCTTGTTGGATATTGTGGGTACAGTGAATAGTAAATACTTAATTATTTTTTGCTGCTGGACAATAAATACCTCAAACATTTACTATTACGTGGCTATTGGTTGTGACGTTGCAACTCGGAGAAAATACTCAGAACAGGGTCTAGCACCGCTGGAAGAAAATGCTCAGAACAAGGTACTTCTAGACTTGTTCTCTTGCTATTGTGTGCTGGATATTAGTAGTTGGGTGTGATTTTTCCAATTGGATAAGCTTAAATTGCTTTTATGTAATAGTTTTAATGGTTAACGTTTCAATTCTCATATTTTAAATCTTTTTAGTATTTGGGCTAGCCTCCTATGTTGGAGACTTCAATGTTCCATAGATTTTGTGGGGTGATTCCACATGTCCCCTTGGATGTGTTCCCTTGCTCCCAAATTTGCACATCCCAGAAACTTGGTGGAACATTGGTGTTTTTTTCCTTGGAAATAAATCCTTGGGAAACGTTTGGGCACTTGCCCCCATTTTTATGATGGTACCCAATCTAAAACTGGTGGTGTAGACTTTGTGTGCTTAACTAACCTTGTGGTTATCTAACAGCTGACTGGCACACAATATGTACATTAAGCATATAATGAAAGTAACACATTAATCATATGATGAAGGTAACAAAAAGAATTATGATAAGATAAGATTATTTTATTAATGTCCAACAAATGATCCCAAAAGTAGGTCAAGAGGACTATGCAGTACCATGAGAACAATACAAAGTGGGATCCCAAAAGTATCTCCTATAAAAAGCTAAAAGCTAACAATACAAAGTGGGATCCCAAAAGTAGCTCCTGTAAAAAGATAAAAGCAAAACTCAAACCTAACCCCAACTCCATATATGAATTTGAGGTTATGTTTTAGGTAAAAATAGATTCTACATTATACTTTTTTGTTGTAACATTGATGATTTGAGCTACATTACCTTCATACAGCTTATTTTAAAATTGAGGGTTTGATATTTATCTCTTACATAGTCTCTTTCTTGTATCTGATAGGAAATGACACTGGAATTTGAGAAAGCTAGGCCAAGGAGCTATCTCTTCACATAGATAGTTTCCTAACATTAAATGATAAATAACTAATTTGACAACACTTTCGCTAAGAAACAATGGGCTCATTCAAGTACATGAAACCATGTTGGTGTTTAGCACAAATATCTTGACAAATTTTTATGGTTTGTTTATTTCTTTTGTTTGAAGCATTTTGTCGATTTTTGAAGTTTGTGTGTATTTTGGTTAAATATTGTGTTAATTCCTTTGAATGATTCTAGTTCTCATTCGATGCTTGATTTAACCCTTTGTTGTAGCTTGAATCAAGGTTGGTTTTAGGATTTGAGAAAATATTCTTTTATTAACTTTTAGTTGCATGAATTAATTTTCTTCAGTTTTTCAATTCTTTTACGTTGATTTTATATTTTCTTTGTAAATACTTATCGTTATTCAAAAAAATAAACGAGCTCTACATATCTAAGTGAAGATAAAAATGGTCTATGCACTAGGTTCCTATGCATTGATCGTAGGATACCTATTGGCACAAGACCAACATTCATCTAATGCAATAATCAATTGGCATAATTACAATGCATAATTGTATTAGCCTCCATGACCATAATTGGCTAGTGGAGGCCAAGATCGAGCATTATGTATGATTCTATGAGTTTATCAGTCTGTCAAGATTCAAGTCCCCACATGTCCATTGGACCATTAAGGGACGAGATAACAAGTGGAGTCCCCACTAGTCAGTGCAGTTGTGTTTCACTGACACCTTCCTGTTGTGACTTGTGAGTCTAAATGTTCTGTTGTTGATGATGTGATTCATGTTATTTGACTAATGTTGTTATTCTTTTATTTTGACAATATTCTATAAATCAGTGAAAGATTCACCAGTTTTTACAATTTTTTATAATGAAGTTAAATATCCACCAAGTTTTTACAACATTATATAATAAAATGAAAGATTCGCCAAGATTTTACAACATTATATAATAAAATGAAAGATTCGCCAAAATTTTACAACATTATCTAATAAAATGAAAGATTCGCCAATTTTTTTATATATACATATTATATTATTGATAAAATCGCCTTCAAATTTTCCTATATATCGGAGAGATTCGCCCAATTTTTATACATATAAATCTAGGGGGGTTCTTAAAATCATCCCTGCTGGGAAAATCCTATATTGACAACTTGTCAAAACATAGACTTTTCTCATAATCAACGCCTGTCTCAGGGGGACAACTGCGGGATGAGGGAAACACCCTTGTTTTAATTTTTTTTATAAATATTTCAAGTTCATGCAACCTAGTGCACAAGTTTATGACCATTTTTCAATTTCCTCACACCTCCAAATCTCACTGAAAAGCTACCGAAATTCTCTGTTTCGGCGAACTCGTCCATCTTCTCTGACATGTGCTGACAAAATCGATAGTTTATTCCGAAATATCAACGCAACTCACCTTTTTCTTTCGACGTATCGACGAAAATTGCCAAGTTTTTTCAACACGTATCAACACAACTCGCCTTTTTGCACTGATCGACAAAACTCGCCAAGTTTTTCTGACACGTATCTACGCAACTCACCTTTTTGCGTTGATTGAAAAAAATTGCCAATTTTTTTCGACATGTATCGATGCAACTCACCTTTTTGCGCCGATCCACAAAAATTGCCAAGTTTTTCCAATGTATCGGCAAACTTGTTAGTTTCTTCAGATGTATCGACAAACTCGCCAATTTCTTTCAATGTATCGGGGAACTCGGAAGTTTCTTCTGACATGTATCAGTGAACTTGCCAAAGTTTTTTGACATTCATCGGTGAACTCGACAATCTTGCCGACATAGAAAATTTCAAACACTTAGAAAAAATTTTGAAATTTTTTTCTTTCTTTCTCAACAAACTCACAAGTTTCTTTTGACATGTGTCAACAAACTCAGCTTAACTTGCCAACGGTTTCGGTGTTTCTGGCTGATTTTGGCCGACACACTCACTGCAATCTCGACAAATCTTGTCGACATGGAAATTTAAAAACACTTAGAAAATTTTCTTTCTTTCTTTCTGTCGACCAATGCTCAACAGGGGTGATCTTACCTGTGTCAACTGTTAACTAGGGCCATTTAAACCCAATGATGTAACCTGTGGGATCCGATACCACACTATCACATCTCCTCCCCTCTCACCAAGGAGAGGATGTGATGAACACTTCCATAACTGGGAATCTAGCCCCATGAACATAATAAAAAATACATATGTATAATAAATGAAAATACACCGGAAGAAAATCTCTTCCAATACATTCATCCAATACATTCATAATAATTGTTAAAACAAATACATTGCAAAATTAACACAAAAGAGCACTTATCTTGAAAATGAGTTGCCCCGAGCAACTAGCTATGTCACTGGAATGTTCCACCAAAAAATAGCCTAGTTGAAGTTCATCAACCCTTCAACACAAATTCCACCCCCAATTTGGGCATGATTCCACACTTCCTCACACAGTTGGAGCTAGCGGGGTATTTTTTGCTCACGTTTTCCTACATTTCCTTCATTTTTTCATGGCTGGAAACTCATTTTGTATTGAAAAGTGGTTGGGAAGAGATATTCACGATTTGGGTGTTTATAGAGGTTGGTTTTCCTCCCGGAATGCCCATAAACATTTTATGAAATTGAATTTCTCACCCAGGGTTGATTTCTCCATCTACCAATATGTTTTTGGTTGCTAGGATGTTTTTCTTCATACCCAACACTTGTATTTTGTTGTTATGTGCATCCTTGTTTGGTATGAACTGTAAGCAGGAATTAGGAGTGGAAGAGGCCTAGAATTGGATTGATAAACCTAGTGAAGAGAGGAACCTCAAAAAAAATCAAAAGGGGCTGGCTAATCTTCTATGCACACCTAAGAGAACACTGGAAGGGAAGGTATGGCCCAAGGGACTGTGTAGTAGTGAAGGGAATACTTCCTTGTGTTGGGTGTGTAGGTATTGTGGAGGCCAAGCTAGATAGATCTTTTGGAGGTGTCCATACCTATGTGGTTGAGCTCACTAGCTTAAAAATTCTTCCTTTCCACTACCTTAGTAGCCTGATAAACCCAATTGTGGATGGGATTGGATGAACATTAGTGTGTATTTGGCTATGTGTGAGCATGTTGTTCCCTTTTTCCTTTTTTTGGTTTTTTCTTTCCCTACAAGCAAAAATATGTTTTTTCCAAAATTGATGGCTTACCCCAATACGAAATTGACTGCCATACCTCTCCATTCCCAATGCATTAACTACCTAAACAAACTTCTGGAAGAATTAAATGTTTGGGTGCATAAGACAAAACGGGTAGTTGAGAGTTTATGGGTTCTCTCATTGACATTTATCTTAACACTATTGGCTCAAGGGTTTGAATAATTTCCCTACCTATTCCTTGTGAAATCATGCCCCCATCTCTTGTTGCATTGCATAGCTAGTTGTGGGTATTTTATTAAATTGCATATTTACATGATGTATCAATTTATATTGTGCCTAGCTAGCACGAAAACTATAGGTATCAATTTTAATTGTTGATACATAAAATGCTAAATCGGTGGTGGGTCCTTGGCCTTGAGCTCCTCACCATGATTTAATAACGATATTTACATAATTTTAATGCAATAGGATCAAAATCAGGATATTACATCACACAACATCACGATCATTTCTCAATGACTAGTCACATAAGGATCATCATTTCCAGCAAAGGAGGTCAATGTTGAAATATAAATGACAATACATGTAACTACTCAAAGTGATATTTGGGAAGGATATCTAAACGAGTTCTTATCATTCTTAATGATTATTTCTACAATCATATGAATGGTTTGGGTTGTATCTAGTTCCATTCAATGATTTTCTATGTTCTTTTTATATTTCCTTATTACATATTCTTGTATCCAATTTTTCTCATTTCTAATTACATTTATATGATGACCTTCACAAGGGCCTAAAAAACCCTCAAGCAGATTCCTTTAAGATTAGAATGCATGCACATCAACCTAGTTCTAGACACATACATTATTTTGAACAAGAAAGTTAAGGGGGATATAGTTCACTAATAATTCTTCACAAACCCCTTGTACATGTATGTCCTATGAAACCATGTAATATTGTTAAGGTCTCAGAGCACAACTAATCCTACATATCCTCAATTTTCTTGGGATCAACTCACAAATCATCCAAACTAACAATGTGACCTAAATATTCAACCTCTAAAGCACCAAAGGTGAGTTGAAACATTTGAGGACCAACTAGTTGTCTTGTAGTAGTTATAGGGATTTATCCACATACTCCACATGTGCCTCCCAATTTGTGTTATATATCAAGATATCATCAAGGAATACTAACACAAAATTGCACATGAAGGGAAAAAATAATATCCATGAGGCTCTAAAAGGTGGATAGTGATCCAGATTTATGCAGGAACGCAACATAATACACAAATAACCATAGAAACACATATACAATGGAAATAACATTTCATTTCATTAATCAAAGAGCTGAAACTTGTTTACATACAGAATGGAAATAAACTAGCTAGAGTGCTGGTAGCTTATCTCTGAGAAGAGATGTGGCGGCTACATGCCTCTGAACTCCGTTTTACAATGAGGCTCGAGGGCCTATATATTATTGAGAAACAATGGAAACCCTACACATCCAAAAAACTAACCCTAGGAGGTGAAACACTAGAATGTTGACCCTGTTGAGTAACTTGGTACATCAATTTCACGAGGTCATAACTTTGGCATACTACCTCTGTTTGATGCGCATGATACATCGTTAGAAATATATATTCAAGGACTAAATCCATAAAAAGAAAAAAATGAGTTCAAAATGGACTTATATTTTCTTGACCATTCGATGTCGAAAAAACGTCGTTTAGGGCCTCAAAACGGCTCCAGAAGTTTAGGACTCGAAAACTGCCAAAAATAGTAAATTTTGCTACAATTAAGGAAACCAAAAAACTAAAAGAAATAATGGTGGGGGTCCAAGTGGAATAGGTGGGCGGCCACCAATATCCTCCTAGATCATTCCTCCCCCCTTAGGAAGCAATGGTCCCCATTGCGTTGAGTTCCTCGATGAGATGAGGAAACTTCTATTGAACTTGGTCTCTGGTGAGCCACTTTCCCCGGCGAAGGAGTTGGCCTGCTTTGCCAACTTGATATAGCTGGATCTTCTACTGGCGGCTATTCTTGATATGTGTGTCCATAATCTGATCAGTTGTGGCTTGTTCCATGCAGTCGAGGTTTAACTTTGTTGGTGTGAGTTGTTCTACCACGTCTGATGTGTCCAATAGAGGTGGAAATTAGGGTAGAAGGCAGTCCACATTGAACACTGGGTGCAGACCAAGGAATGGTGGTATACTAAGCTTGAAGGAATTGTCCCCAACAACCTTGTTTATGGTGTATGGCCCATATCGGAGCGAGCGAAGCTTGCGGTGGGGTCCAGCGAGGTGCTCCTTCTGCAAATGTAGCCACACTTTGTCACCCACCTGGAAGTTGTGTTGCACCCAATACTAATCATGCCGCTGCTTGTACTTAGCATTGGATATGTCCAATATGTCATGAACCTATTGGCGAATGTGTTGAATGTACTCAATGAAGCTATTCTCCTTGGAAACTTCAGACTGGACATGAACTAAATTATCATGAGTAGTTGCAAATGGCATGGCTACGCCAATGGGACATAGTGGCTGGAATCCCAAGCCCACCTGAAGGGGGTTGTGGTCGATTGAGCTGTGGAGGGCCTGGTTATAGCTATGTTGTACATATGGGAGGCTCTCATCCCATGTGCGTGGATTCTTTGAGTTATACATGCACAAAATGTGTACGATCATCTTATTGATGACCTCTGTCTGGCCTTTAGTCCGGGGATAGAAAGATGTGGAATTTGTGAGCTTGATGTCTAGCATTGACCATTGGATAGACTAGAATGTACTAAGGAACCTGTTGTCTTGAGCTGAGATTATAGACTGTGGGATCCCAAAGTGTACCCAGACTCATTCAAAGAAGAGTTTAGCAATGGCTTCTGCTGTGATATTCTTCTTGTAGGCCTCCATTATGGCCATCTTTGAGAATCTGTCGATGACCACAAACACACAGTCATTGCCGTGCTTAGTAGAAGGAAGGCCCGACATGTAATCCATGGATATGGATTCCCAAGGTCAACTAGGGGTAGGCAACATAGTATAGAGGCCTTTCTTCTTGATGGAAGGTTTGGTAATGGTGCAGGTAGTGAAGGATCAAATGTACTTCTCAACGTTCTGTTGAAGGTTTATCCAATAGAAATACTTCTGCAGTACTGCCACTATTTTCTCGACCCCAAAATTCCCAGCGAACCAACTGTAGTGCACTTCCCAAATCATCTTGGCATGCTCGCTTGAAGGAACACAAAGGTGTCCCATGTGACATAGCAGTGCATCCTGGAGGAAAAAATTTGGAACTTGGTTCCCTCCAAGAGAATCCTATATGTGTGGTTGAATTCTAGATCACTCTTGTAGAGAAGCAGCCAATCATAGGTCTCATGCTCACAAGAGTTGAGCACAATGTTTATCACCACGATTGGTAGTCGGTTGAGATAGTCTGCAACATTATTGGTGCTTCCCTTCTTGTATTTGATGTTCAAATTAAACTGTTGTAGATATGTGGACCACTTCTGATGGTGATCATTCTGTAACTTCCCTTGTGTTTGTATGAATTGCAGGGGTCGATGGTCTATGTGGATGATCGTTTCCTTCCCCAAAATTTAATGCTTGCATTTTTAGCAAGCCTATACAATGGAAAACATCTCTTTGTCATAAGTGGGATATCTGCGGACTGTGTCAGACAATGTCTCACTCTGATATGCCACTAGATTCCCTTGTTGAGTAAGGACTCCCCCAATAGCATAGTCAGAGGCTTCTGTCTCGATCTCAAATGGTTGTTGCAAGTATGGTAATGTGAGTACTGGGGCACAGCAGAGGCAATGTTTCAATTATGCAAATGCCTTTTGTTGAGTTTTTGACCAGTAGAATTTTTCTTTTGCTCCTCCCTTGGTGACTTGACTCAAGGGCCAAGTGATATGAGAGAATCCCAACATGAGCATGTGGTAGAAATTAGCAAGACCTAGAAAGCTACGAAACTCTTTTAGAGTAGTTGGGGCTGGCCAATCTTGAATGACTTGGATCTTGGTTGGATCCACATCTACCCCATACTCATCAATAATGTATTCCAGATACTGAACCTGTGTCATGCCAAAAGTGCACTTGTCTAAATTGGCACACAACTTGTACTTCTGCAGTGTTTGGAGAACCTGTCGGATGTGGTGGAGGTGATATTCCCAAGTCTGGCTGAATATCAGGATGTCATCCAAGTACACTACTACAAATGAGTTGATGAATGGCTACAAGATGTCATTGATCTGTCTCATGAAGGTTGTAGGAGCATTCATCAGCCCGAAAGGCATGACCAACCATTCGAAAAGGCCCTCCTTATATTTGAAGGCAGTCTTCCACACATCGGTCGATTCGATTGGTACCTTGTGATACCCAGAATTTAAGTCGATCTTGCTAAAATATTTATCCCCTTTAAGCTGGTCTAGGAGGTCTTCAATTCATGGGATCAGGTACCTATTCCAAATAATGATCTTGTACAGCGTTTGATAGTCAATACAGAGTCTCCAAGTCCCATCCTTCTTCTATACCAACACGATTGGGATCCCACAGGGCAATGAACTGTAGCGGGGAACCCTTTACCCACATGTAGGAGTGGAAAATATGCTCCTCCTCCTATGAATATTCTTGTTCTTCCTTTTGGATATTTGTGGTGGCAACGGTGGTGTTGGGTTCTGCATCATAATCTTCTTCCCTCTATCATTCCCCTTCTCGGGTTCTGATTCACTATCAGAGTATGCATCTGATTCGGAAGCATTTATCTTGGCCACTAGTGACTACTTGGCCTGCCACTCACTGGTGTTGTGAGTGGGGCTCTTATGGAACTCGCACCACTTTCCTGGTTCCTTCTTCAGCTTCACAGTGTTTCTCTTTTCTTGCGGCTTTGGAAAATTGTCTTAAGTTGTCGTGCCTTGTTTGTGTCCTTGGTTTTGTTGTTTGGGGGCACCTTTCACTTGCTTCTGATTCACAGATCCAAAGTCTCACTTTTACTGTTTCAATTTTTGCTCATATTTGGCAGCATATCAGTATGCCGTACCAAGAGAGGAGATGTCGAGGAACTCCATTTCCTCCTGAATGTATATGTGCAGACAACTGTGGTACTTCAACAGCAAATTTTTCTCTAAATATTTGATACCCAACTTGGTGCACAGGGTATGGAACATATTCGTCAGCTCATGCACATCTTGATCTCTTTGTTGCCGCAGCGTAGTCCATTATATGTACTTGTCCTCATAGCTCCCCACGGGATAATATTATCCCTTTATGGAATATTGGAATGAATTCCAAGTGGGTATGACCAAGAATAGAGAGGGTTTCTCCTCATCCTTCTCTCACAGTAGGTTTCCCACCAGTCCTTGACATGGGGGGTGGCTTTGAGTAGTGAAAAAGTAATCTTTTCCTGGTTGAAAAAGTCCTAAACCGAGAAATATCCTTCTAATATATTCAACCATATATTTACGGTGTCTGCATCTATTCAGCCATCAAATATGGGAATGTTGAATTTTACTTGTACCTTAAAAGGGGTTGCGCCTCCAGAGTGGCTGCTAGATGCAGATGTGCCACCAGTGGGAAGTCATTGAAGGATCTGGGTGAAGTTATCCATCATCACATTCCTTTGTTTTTCAAGGGCCTCCTCGAGCAACATTTTGATAGGATATTCTATGCCCTCGTCTTTATTTTTGTCCCCCATGGGAGGCCGTCAGGATTTGCGAGGCTGATCTTGCAAAGGTTTAACCAGATCAATCCCTAACTCTTTATACCCCACCCTCATTGGGAACATGCAAAGAAGGATCGAGAAAGAGAAGATTGCTCTGATACCACTGATCTGGATTTATGCATGAACGCAACATAATACACAAATAACCATAGAAACACATATGCAGTGGAAATAACACTTCATTTAATTAATCAAAGAACTGAAACTTGTTTACATACAGAATGGAAATAAACTATCTAGAGTGTTGGTAGCTTATCTCTGAGAAGAGATGTGGCAGCTACATGCCTCTGAATTCTGTGTTACAATGAGGCTCAAAGGACTATATATTATTGAGAAACAATGGAAGAAACCCTACACATCCAAAAACCTAACCCTAGGAAGTGAAATGCCAAAATGTGGGCCTAGTTGGGTAACTTGGTACATCAATTTCCTGGGGTCATAAATTTGGCATAATACCTTCGTTTGATGCACATGATACATCGTTAGAAACATATATTCAAGGAATACATCCATTAATAATAACTAGTAATACTAGTATGGACTTATATTTTCCTAACCATTCGATGCCGAAAAAACGTCGTTTAGGGCCTCAAAACGACTCCAGAAGTTTAGGACCCAAAAATTGCCAAAAATAGTAAACTTTGCTACAATTAAGGTAACTAGAAAACTGAAAGAAACAATGCTGGGGGTCCAATTGGAAAATGTGGGTGGAAACCAATATCCTCCTGGATCAGATAGGGTGTTGCAAAGTCAAAAGGAAATCACTAAAAATTCATGATGGTTTTCATGTGTGCGGAAGGTTGTATTAGGAATGTCCAACAAATTAATCCATATTTGGTGGTATCCTAAGTGAAGCTATAGCTTAGTAAAAAACATGGCACCATGAAACTCATCCAAGATATGATTAATAACTAGAATAGGAAGTTTGTCTTTGATGGTCAACTTATTAAAAACAATTTGTTTCGGATAGATGCACCCTTTTACAGAAATTAATGGACTTGAAAGGGTTGGTGCTTGGACAAATGATTCCCACCTCTAACATATCCTAAATAATGTTTTCAAGTTCATTTTTTTTATGCAAAAGGGTTCCATTAAGGATATGGATGAATACATGGAATCAATGGAATACCATCATCATGCTCACTAGATGATGGGGTAAGCCATAGGATTTGTTACCTTTTGATGTTTATTTAGGATGATCTATAAATCAAGGTGAATTTATTTTGGTGGGTTATCCAAAACTTGGATTATTCCATAGGGATATTTCTCCAATATATTTTCCATGTTGTGAGACAGTATGATTTAGAAGGAATCGTATCTGATCCCCTTGAGAGTATGTTTATGGCTCTCTTAAGTGAAATATGAAATACATGGAAATTGGGCCCATCTGATATGGATTATTTAGAAAATGAAATGTAGACAAAAATATAAATCAAATCACATAAATAATTTCCATAGAGCACAATAATACAATGAAACCCAAATTCTATGAATGAATGAAATGTAATTAGGCTGTAAAATGTAAAGCAATTTACAAACTAGCTAGAATGGTGGTAGCTTATATCTAAAGAGAGATGTGTTAGCTATGCCACTCACAAGAATACAATACAATATTCCAAAACTTCTTTTTAACATAAAGTATGATTCCCTAATATGAGAAGAACCCTTAAGGTACAAAACCCTAACCCTAGGAAATGTTGTGGCAAAATGAATGTTGGCTTCAAGGACGCTAGTTGATATGTCAATTTCCTAGAGACACAAATTTAACATGTAACATTCAATTAGGTAATTTCTTGGATTGTTATAAATATTAACCAATGACCTATATGTTTGGTATGCCACTATCTGTCCTATGTCAATTGCCAAAAATGCAAGAGAATTCCTAAATAAATACATCAAAAGTTTGAGACTTGAAAACTTATAGTAAAAAATGCTAAGATACAATAACATTTTGAGTTATTGGAATAGTTAGGTTACCGCTGGTATCCATATAGATTAGTCCTCCCACCTTAGGTAGTAATTTTACACATTGCATCAAATTCCTCTATTAGATTGATATATTTTCTACTGAATATGAATTTTAGAGACCCACTTACCTTATTAAGGAATTTCCCTACTTTAATGATCTGATAGAGTTGGATGTTCTATTAATGGGTTTCCTTCAACTTCATTTCCATGATATAGTCGACTATCAACTTACAAAGTAGTCATGCTTTATTTATATAGGGTTTGAGTTATAAATCATCTATGAAGTGTCTAAGATTGGTGGAAAATATGGTTGATGTAGATCCAAATTAAATACAATGTACAAGACAAGTAATGGGGGTACTTATTTCCAAATGATTCACATGAAAAAACTTTGGTGATGATGTAAGGATTTTATTAGAGTGGGAAAAGTTTAGTAAATGGAGTTTTATGAGGAATTTTTCTAAAAAATAAACCATACCTTATCTCCTGGATAAAACTTGTGTGCAAATCAATGTTGATCATGGCATTACTTGTAATTGGCATTGGCTTTCTAGAATATATCATGAACTTGTTGTTCATTTAAAAAAATTGGCTTATTTATTAGCCTCATTATAAGCATGGGAGGATTCATCCTATTTAGATGCAATGTACAAGCTATGCCAACTGGGGATAATGAATGGAAGCCCAAGCATAACCAAAAGTGTTGTGGATAATACAAATATGTAGGTAAATATTATATGTATTTTGGACATAAGGAAGGATCTCATCCCATGTGCATGGATGATTGGATCTATACATTAGCAAGATATGCACAATCATCTTGTTGTCTACGTTTATATATCCATTGGTTTGGGGTGGAAGGAAGTCAATTGGTTAGCGTGATGTCCATCATGGAACAAACAGTCTTAAAGAAGGCATGAGCACTAGCCTTATATATTGTGATACTCTTCTTGTAGGGTGTCAAAATAAACAAATGAAATAATTTATCAACCACATATGCATATTCATTTCCATGCTTGGATAAAGGTATGTCAAACTTGTAGTGTATGAAAAATAGATTCCCAAGGTTTTGTTTAGGATAGGTAGAGGAGTGTAAAACCCTTACTTCTTGATGAAAGGGTTGGTGATGACATAACTAGCCTAGATACATAGTAAATCTATATCTACCATGTGTCAAGAGGTATCAAATATCTCGAGGTGAAAACATTTTTTATTGTTTAAAAGTGGAAGGAGGGTGTGCACCTCAAGAGATTTGATCCCTCTTGATATATGATAGATATGGAGTTAAGATGGATCTAGGTTGGTTCTAGTCATAGGCGGTCATAAAAAAATTGGATCCAATCATAACTATCTTTGATCCTTTGTAATTTACTCACTTTATATAATTGGTTGAAAATATGAAGTATTATGAAGAAGAATACTTATGTAGTTACATGTGAAATAATTTCAATAGAATTCAATTAAACAATGTTTAATGGTAAAAAAAATGAATAGTAACAAAGTATCAAATCGATTACATAGTGATCAATATCAATCTATATTCTTCCTCTTTTTGCATAGCCACGCCCACTGCTTTTTCCATTCTTTCATATCGATCATATGAAAATGGATATTGAAATTGAAGTCCATTCAAGTATTTAAATCAAGATACTACGGTAAATATCATACCCTGCTCTCTTAATATCCAATAGTAATAGTGGCTTTCTCGAATGTCAATCCTTGTGACTTATGGATTGTTAAGCCCCATGCAAGTTTCAATGGAAGTTTTTTTAATTACCATTTTCAATGTGTAATAGGAACAGTTTGAGGGAATGATTCATCCCATGGAACCCCCACATAATTATCAAATATTACTAAAACATATGTTTATGGTTATGGGAGTAAAGTTCTTGGGTTACATACAATTTTATCTACAATACCCAAAGCACAATTGACAAATATTCCTACATTAGTCCATATGTTTGATGTAAGCATCACCCTGGATCCATTTGCAATAAGTAACTCAAGTTCCAATTCATTCTCATATATTTCCATAGAAGGATTTCCTCTTACTCTAGTAGCAATACTTGTTGCAAAAAGACAATTGAGTTTTCTTATACAATGCTTATTATGATTGTGTACATCATCATTTGTTGGAAACAAATGTATAGAATTATCAAAGGACTTTTTTGTAAAAGCATCCAAGGAAGTATTTGTACAAGTCATAAGTAATTTCCAATCTTCTATTGCTGGAATTCCATTCCTTATATTCGTCAACAAATGAAGAAAATGTTTCTGATCATTTCTTTGTCCATATTGATGAAACATATTACAACAAGTTTCACAATTGATGTGAATGAGTTACATAATTCTTTCGCAACACCTACATATGCACATACATGTTTATCCATGAATGGAGGCAACTGTCCCAAGTCACCAACCAATATAATTGACCTCTCACCAAAATGAATATTACCATTTTATGGGAAAGCTTCTCGAATTCTTGAATCATATTTTAATAACATATTTCTTTCGATAAAACTCATTTCATATATTAGGATATATATTACATGCCTCACCTCTTCTTGAAAAGTAATCAAACATGATCCTTTTAAATCAGACACCTCTTTGATTAACATATGAAATGCAGAATGAACTATTGTTGCAGATATGTTGAAATCTGCAACCCCTGTAGGAGCTAAAAGTAGTAATGGGCTCTTTTCCAAAAGAGACTCAATTTAAAGGGGTTTTTTAATATATCCAATCAAGTTTGACTTTCATATATCTGTAGTTCCTTGGATTATCATATGTAGTGGATCAACCCTTGTTCTATAATGGTCAAGTATAATATGATATGATCATCTTTGTTGAACACCCAAACTCTCAAATGAATAAAAATTTGCATTGTCAATAGTAAGAATGGACTTCGACTTTCACTTCTAAGATATGAAATGAATTGCACAACTGGAAGTGTTTTCAACCACAAAATTAGTGTTCTAGTTATGCATAACATCATAGTCCCTGTATCCAATAATCTCAAACTCATTGTAATTTATAATTATATTCTTATAATATGCACAAAGGACCTCCCACTCATGCTCCCTTAAATCTATGTGTATATTTGGAACTTCTTATTCTTTATTGGATTCAACTAAATCAATTGGAGGCAATGGATTGCGATCAACACACCAAGTTTGGTATCAACGGTTTTTATATTTCTATATTATCTCATCATTTGTATGCCCTATATCTCTGCTGAACTCACAAAGGACTTGTTGTCACCAAGTCTGTCTGGAAAATAATTCTGAAGTTGGAGAAGAAAATGACTGCTCACCAAAAACGGGGATTTGAATTCCTATGGAGAAATCTTGGTTCATTAGTCCCAGAAGAAATGGAGGCATCATCATGTAATGATTGTGTTGGAGGTTGCATTATTGCTCATACTCCTGGGGTAGGAAAATATCTCATGATTATAAGTTTGCTCCAATTAGTTCAAGTCTTTCAATTCTTTATGAAGGCCACATTACTCGAAGTCATAACTCAAAGCTTTGGAATGCATTAATGAGGAAAATACATGCTGCGTTTTTTAGTAACCTTGTAAAAAATCATTTTTCTTAGCCTTGGAGAGGCTAGTTTACATGTATAAATACTCTATTGACAACTATAAATATTAATCTTTCCAATGGTGCTTTCATATATTCATTTGGAGCTCAGAAAGGCAATCAAAAGGCCTCCCCAAGATGGTGTTGCATTTTTACCTGAAGGAGACATAAATACAACATGTTTAGTCATTATTTGCAAATGACGATTATGAACAGATGGAAAATAATTTTGAAAAGCTGGAGGAAAATTTTTCTCCTAACACATCAAATAACAATAACCTCTCTTGTTTTTCCTAGAGGTGTCACATATTGGGAGAATCGAATCCATCATTGAGTCCTATTTTTCGAATCTCAAAATTTTCTTGTTTTGACACGTGTTTACAATGTAGATATCAGGAAAATAGAAACAAAGATCAGGGAACTAAGAGAGGTTTTTGCTCATAGAGAAATGATATACAAAAAGCTATCCCATATTGTACACATATGTCATGATTTAGGATATACAAAATCGGAATTGCATCCCTAGTTTTCAGCAGTCTGGTCCATTTTTCATGGCAGACAGTTCCAAAATTTAATGTAATTTCTGCTATCTTTAGAAATTCGACCTCCTACAGAGGATTTCGACCTCAACACCTTTCTGAGGAATGATTTTAACATTTTGAAGGAGGATATTTCCAGTCGAGGGCTAAGGCAGGGATTATAATAGATTATGGAGATCATATTATTCTTATGAGTTGCAAGCATGTATGTATCTTGTTTTTGTTTATATAAAATGATTGATTTAATATGATTATAATCGAATGAGCCAAGTTTTGTTTAATATTTGAATTGGTAAATATTATATTTTTTGATGACTTTATTCTGTGTATTTTCTCCTTTATCTGTACCATAATTCGTATGATTCACATGTATGTTCTTTAGAGATCTGAACAGAACCTAACTTATTCTTTTTATAAATTCATGCTCATAAGCCTTTCCTATTAATGTATATTACATGATACATCTCCTGCAGTCATATCTTGTATCATAGCCCGATCTCTTAAATGTCTACCTATTTATAAACTATCATTCCTAACCATCTTATCCATACCATTAATATTTCTCTAGGTTTTGAACCCTAGCAGTCAGGGTGCAAACTCTAGTGATAACATCTTCTGACGTTGTTCCTGAGGAAAGAGGAGAAAAGATATCTTCCTTAGGAAAGGACGACATAGATCCAACTCTTGATGGTAGACAAGAGAAGGACACAAAAAATGACTGTAATCATCTACCTAGTGACTCCATGATTAAAGACTTCGCTGGGGAGAATACTGCTGACAAAAGATGAAAGGGTTGAAGTGTAAAACCATGTATCAGTTCATGAGCCTTCTTTATGAACTTTTTTTCTTTCTTTATCAACTCATTTCTGATTTTCCATTTACACACTAAGAGGGTCATCTTATGTTTTGTTTATTTGGATGATCATCAACCTACCTTTGTATATCCATCTTTAGAAGAGGAAAATTTGCAGCCTCCTTATGTTGTTTATGCTGATCCGATATCTTCACCCCAACCTGTTCATAAGGATGAGATTTGTACTCAAATCCCTTCTGAGTTCGATCAACCATGTAACCTCGAGGAGGTTGAAACTGTTTCAAAACCTTCTCAGATCTCATTACCTTATGCCATTATTAGTGAGCCTTTCCGTCATCTTGTTAACCCTCATGTTCAACATACTACTTTCCAAACTAAAATAAGAAATTAGTTGTTTAAACCTTTGAGGCTGCCATATCACCTTAATCTTTATCCTCTTGATTTCTTTGAGTATCGTCCCTGGATTTCTGGAGAAGATCATGTTTCAGCTGAGAAACATTTGGGAGCTTTTGAGAATTTCATTGGTAATTTTGAAATGGTACATAAGGATATTGTTTTTAGGTTGTTTTCCAAATATTTGGTTGGGGATGTTTCTTTGTAGTTTAAAAATCTGGAAGTTGGTTCTATTGGTTCATGGGTTGAGTTATATGATGATTTTTCAAGATATTGGGGAGAGAACAGGTCTTTTGATCAGTACTTCACTAATTTTTGTACTTTGAAGAGAGGAGAGGAAGAAGATTTGGTTGTCTTCAACAAAAGGTTTTACAATGTTTATCGTAGTATGCCCTTGGAGATCAGGCCCACTGAGATTGCTACCATGGTATATTATGTTATGGCTCAGCATTCAGATCTTGTCCTTTTCCTGTTAGAAAGGAAATATTCATCATTGAAATAGTTGTTTGAGGATAGTAAAGAACTCGAGGAGAACATCTGAGCTTGCAAAATAATTCGAGATCAGGCTCATGTTGAAGATATACAAGCTTATGAATAGGAAGAAGAATGTAGGTATCATTCATATTTAAGACATTTTTCTTCATCATTTTCATATTTTCCTATGGACATGGATATAAATGATGCTTGTGCTCATTCTTCATATCATTTTGATGATGTTTTAGATGATAATATACTTTCAGTTGGTCATCGTAGAAATATCCTAGCTCTTGCTATGAGATTATCATGTTATGAAGAAGAAGTTGTTTCTGCTCAGCATCTTACTATTGATATAAGAAATCAGTTGTCATTCTTGACTTATGATCACTTTCAAAGTTTTAGTTGTTCAATTTTTGGTCAAGGATTTTATTTATAGGTAGAGAATGAAGTTGAATATATTTATACCAATCAGATGCATGAAGAAACATTTCAGCAAAAACCAGATCTCATCGTGCACGATGTAACAACTCTTCGAATTAATAAAGTTGTATTACAACTTCTTGATTCCCATTATTTTCTTGATATTTTAAAAGATGCTCAATATTTCCTGTCTAGGAAATAAATCAATAGTTCCAAGAATTTGTGGTTGTCTTTGATTGTAAAAATACGAGTGATATCCATGGGTTGCTTCAATAGGATTATGGGTTCATGAATGAATCAGAAATTGTAGATCAACAGTATGGTCTTCCATATCAACTAGAACTATGTCATGTTTTTCAAGATTCGGTGACCATTTATATGGAATCAATATTTCTAGGAGTCTTTAATGTTGCAGATTTAGGTCTAAAAACAAATTACAGTAGCATGTATAAGATACTAATTCAACCTTTCTTGCAAAGTTTATATTATCTATGCATGTTTTCATTCAGTTGCAAAGAATACAGTCAATTTGGTAGTCCAATTTTTTCCTAGCTACATTGGAAATGGGCTTACACTTGATCAAGCAGAGTTCAACTGATTTGAGTAGTAGTGTGGATAAATAAGCTCATCCTTGATCATTTGCTTCAGTTTGCATAGGGTGATCATATTGTTCTGTTAGGATTGTTTTCAGTTACCAGTGTTTTTTCAAATTTTTGAATAAGTTACAGAAGTTTGAAATATGAAAACACCAACCCAATGGATATAAGGAACTTAGTCTACATGTTCTTGGAGCCTCGTAATGATGACTCCATCCCCAGATGAAGCCAGATGTTGTCACTAGGTCTGTCTGGAAAATAATTCTGGATTTTGAGAAGAAAATGATTGCTCACCAAAAACAGGGATTTGAATTCCTATGGATAAATATTGGTTCATTAGTCCCTAAAGAAATGGAGGAATCATCATGTAATGATTGTTTTGGAGGTTGCATTATTGCTCATATTCCTGGGACAAAAAAATCTCTCATGATTATAAATTTCCTCCAAGTAGTTCAGGTCTTTTAATTCTTGATGAAGGCCACATTCCTCGGAGTCATTCCTCGGCCTAATTCTTGATGAAGGCCGAGGGTTGATGTAGGGGTGTTATGGAGAAAAATTCCTATGGCTTGGGGTACCACAATAGATAGCTTGACTCCATAAATCAATCCTTTCCTATCTGCAAGAGAAACCAAATATCTAACACTAAAGGATCTCGGTTCGTACCTTATTCTGGACGGTTGATGTAGATCCCCTTTGAGCTTTCCAACTCTAGCTTGAATTGATAAATTGCTTCCTCAAAATTCAATAAACAAGACAAGCATGCTATATATAATTGTGTTAGGCCTACTCTAGAATATATAATCAATAACATATAAGCATTTAAAAGCATCCATGGATTAAGTACTCATTTAAACACATATTACTGGACATGAAAAGATATTTCTATTAATATAAAACAGAGATTACAATAGTGACAACCTTTGTCGGCACGTCTGCGAATTGGAGAAACTGAGTCCCCCACTTGGGCCTCCACCACTTCAATCCTCCATCTCTCGATAGCAAGATCACAAGAAAAAGGCAAGCTTGGGAAGAACACAAAAGTGCTCCAAGGGACAAAGGGATGCAGACTCAAGTATAAGTTCTGGAAATAATGGACTATAGTTTTCTTGCTCTTCAATTCCTCATGCCTTCAATGTATCCAAAGTTCTACTTATATTTCTCTTCAATGGGGTAATGAAAGGTAAAATCCGAGCGATCTCAAGGCATATGGAAGGCAACGAGACAAGTGAGTCAGATCCACATCAAGGAAAACTCCAAAATAATTTGGCATTTTGCACACATCCCGATGTACGCAGGTTTAAGGGTAAAATCTGCGTATATATGCGAGAAAGGGATTAAAAGTCAAGTATGGAAATTATTGCATGTTTTTAGGGATGATATTGGAAACATCAAAGGTACAAAAATGGTCCATGGGGTCTAAGGAGTCTGCAGAAGGACAGGGAAGGCCATAACAGTGTGATTCACCATGTGTGGTAAAATCAGCTATAACAGATGCCCCCTAATGTGTGAGGTCAGAGGGGTCATACGATGGCTGAAATACATTATAAGTCCATCCCAGAAGTAGGGTGATGAAGAAACCAGTGGAAGAACCAGCCATCCAATCAGTACAATACAAGATAAATCTCTGCATATAACTACAAGTAGATACAACAGTCCTGGATACATAAGAGTACAATGGCCATGAATAGGCATGATACAATATGACATGTGTGGTCATCGCCACGTACAATATAAATATATTAGAATCTCCATGATGAAGATATACAAAGGATCATTATCTACCTGAATGCGGAAGATATATAATGGATCAAGATCTCCATAATGGCTGGAAATGTCTGACATATACTAGAATCAAGTCATGAGAGCTGAAATCTCATGAACACTGGCACGATCAAGGAGGTAGGATATAAGAGATGCCACCAATCTAGAAGGTCTTCTACACAAACCACTACGAGTACATGTCCTACTATGTGAATAGAGGTGTCGAGGTCGAACATAGTAGTCGATTGTCTGATCACCGGTAATTTATGTATACCGTTAACAAATGCGAGATCACCCACCGATAATGAAAATGGGAATAAAGGTACTGGAGTGAAAACTAACAAGTGTGAATAAATGTGTTGAGGTCGAACACTTGAGAGGATCCATCGATCAGGGGACATTGATGTATTCCCAAAAACTCTCGATGGCGAGAGAACCTGCCACTGATGACTGAAAGTCTCAAGGCACTCAAAACTAACTCTAGATTCCTATCTCAAAATAAATGATCTGAAGTTTATGGGATTAAATCCACTGGAAGGAGGGCATTAAGGCATCCCCCATCATCCAACACAAGGTACTAAGAAAAGTTGTATAATGTGGAAGGACTCGATCATAAGGTGCATGAACCAGTAACTGTACCGGGAATGGCCGACATGCAAATCCAAGATAACTGAGGAATCGCCAACTCAGTTTTCAACATCCTTTGAACAAGAGCATAAAGGAAAATGGTGACTAAATGTAGGAAGCGTAGACTCGATATACAAAACTGGGACATCTATGTGACATAGGAGGCATCGATAGAGGCTCCATAGGGACTGGAATCTTAACTAGTTGGTGGAGATAAACTTAGATAAATGAGTACATCTCTTAAATTCAAACTATTAACCCAACCAACAGATGTGATATACAATGCTCTATTTGAAGGCGACACGACTCAACTGCTGCCAAAGATAACATTTTTTCTTGTCTAGATTTTTGGTTTTTTAATTTTTTTGGACTTTTTCAAATATTTGAAAAGCATGAAAAAGAATAAAATTTCTTTAAAGTTACAGAATAGGAGGAGACACGTGTCAAATAGGAAAACAAACTAGTTCCAAGTAGCGGAACATACCTTTGCTCAATGCAAGGACATATGTGTAGGATAGCGACACTCAGGGGAAAGTCCCCTCCCTGTAAAAATAGGGAATCAAGCTGTAAAGGATATATAAAATGGCTCTGTGTCGCTAGACATGAGACACGCTTGGGCTATATGGCTAATACTCAAAGTCAGGGAATCCGGCATAAGGCTCAATGAGGAAGGCAAAGCTAATGATAATGCAACTACAACTTGACATAAGGGAGTCATGGGGAAAAAGGCCAGCGAAAAGTTCAAGAGGAGTTTGAGGCTATTGTGCAAACTCATGGCGGTACTAAAAGGGACTCCTAGACCTAAGAGAGGACTCACAACATGGGTACCAAATACAATGAAGGAGCTAACTAGGGCACCCATGTATGGTTAAGCTTTGCCATTCACATCATGTCACTTCTAAAATAGCAAGAAGGTTCCGTGAAAGGATAGAATGGGTTCGTACCTACGGTTATAATGAAATGATCATAAGGTTATGCAAAAGTGCAAGTGGATGTGATATCATAACCTATATGCCAGTTTAGACATAATACCTGTGATAGGAATGAACAGGTTGAAACCTTGGAGAGAGTGTACAAAAACCAGACCATACATGACTACCCTATTAGTCCAAAACAACCCAAAATCGTCAATAAATAATCCAAACTATAGGATGTAGGGAGGAATGATCATGACAACTGCACCCAAAGGAAACAATGCGGTGAACGATGGGACATTAAAAGGAAAGTAAGGTGTATACCCAATGTTCATGCATCCACTACCACCCCCGTGAGGGTGATCACCGGTGTAAAGACCGAGAGAAGGGAGTCAACATCCTCCACAAATGGAGTAGAGGGCAGAATGTGACCACTCCCAAATCTATGAGCACGGTAAGGGGTTGTGATGCCCCCAAGTATGACACCGAGGTCCGTACTAGGACCAAGGGTGGGTGATAGGATACCAAGCATGCCAAAAATAAAAGGACCTGAACTCAAGAGAGCATAAATATACTCAAGTAACCACGATCCCAAAGGTCAACTAGCGCACAAAGCGCACACTCCTAAGAAAATCTACAGCCAAAATACAAGCAAACTAAGGGGAGGATATGTGAGCTCCCGAATGCAGCAAGTATGTCTCGCCTAGGATAGGCTCAAAACTCCCATACACTATAAGAAGAGGTATGTAACCAATTATAGTGGCCTTCAGCTTCAACGCATAAAGAGATGATGCTGTCCGACCTCTACCTAGCCAGGACACTCACAGAATAACCTCTGTAAGTATCCCCTGTGATACCTAGGTAAGGAAACTAAGGTCACCCCAATATAACCAATGCTCAGGCGAACAGTCGCAGGCGGGATCGACCGTATGGGCAGGGTAGCAAAGCCCAAAACTCTCAAAAGAGCCCTAGATATGAATACAATCCTAGAAATATCTCCGGTGCTCACAGAAAGTGACCAGGGGTCATCCCAATCACAATCGTGGGCACTACCTCGTGCTTAACTCCCGTGTAAGAGGAGCGTCCTGAGAAACACTAATTATACCAAGGTTTTCACTCTCTTACATGGAGAGACACCTAATTGTTTGTGCTCAGTAGTCTTGGAAAATTAGCTTACAATGAACTATTCCAAGACCGTAAAACCTAATCTTGTGGGTGAACCCTATAAAATAAAAATGTGTAGTTTATTTTATTATGCATTGATTTTAATTGGCTATGATTACTCAAAGGGAAATGGCCGTACAACTAGTGATATGAAGACTCAGCAGTGAAATAAAAGTGCACACCATAACAAACAATGCTAAGTGCAATCTTGTCAAATGAAAAATAGGGTATGCCACTACATGAGATGCATAAATATATATTCCTTTCCGAATGCCAATGCAATCCTTCCTATATGAAAGCCTAAATAAAACTCTCATCCAAGAAATCCAATGCAAGTACCTCCTCAAATCCATATCTAAGATATAACTAAGAGTGCAACTACTTGGTATTTTTGCATATAAAAGAATGAAAAATGCAATAAAATTCATCTAAAACTCTCAGTCTCTGCAGCAAGTATAACACACAAGCCCTACAAGACACCGAGACAAAAAAGAGTAATGCACTAATGGAAAAACAAAAAGGATAAATGACTAAAATTACTTTCAAAGAAAATTCAATGCAAAAGAGATCTATGGTCACAAACGAAGCATCCAACAGACAACATCAGACCCAAGGAAGACCCAACCACACTCACAACCCACCCAACAACATCCCACAACATCATACTAACCAAAAGGGAGGATGTATGCAACTGTTTAAAGCACAGCTGTGTATATATGCGACTTTTGGCCAAAAAGTTGCATGTATACGTGGATTTTGGCCAAAAACCTGTGTATACGCAAATTTTGGCCAAAAATCCACGTATGTACATGACTTTTGGCCAAAAACCTGCGTATACAGAGAAGACAGTGGTAAAAATTAGGCCAAGGGTCAAACCAATAAAGGGGAGTGTCAATGGATGAACATACTATAAAATCAAACACAGAAACAAGGAGAAACAAAGAGCAAGTCAATAATATCAAGCACATTGTGCTCCCGAACCCCAAAGAAAAACAAGGAACGTCCCCAGCAGAGTCGGCAATTCTATTACGGAGAGAAATTCCTATGGCTTGGGGTACCACAACAGATAGCTTGGCTCCAAAAATCAATCCTTTACTATATGAAAGAGAAACCAAATATATAACACTAAAGGATCTTGGTTCGTACCTTATTCTAGACGGTTGATGTAGATCCCTGTTGAGCTTTCCAACTCCAGCTTGAATTGATAAATTGCTTCCTCAACATTCGATAAACAAGATAAGCATGCTATATATAATTGTGTTAGACCTACTCTAGCATATATAATCAATAACATATAAGCATTTAAAAGAATCCATGGATTAAGTACTCATTTAAACACATATTATTGGACAGGAAAAGATATTTCTATTAATATAAAACAAAGATTACAATAGTGACAACCTCTGTCGGCACGTCTGCGAATCAGAGAAACTGAGTCCCCCACTTGGGCCTCCACCACTTCAATCCTCCATCTCTCGATAGCAAGCTCACAAGCAAAAACCAAGCTTGGGAAGAACACAAAAGTGCTCCAAGGGACAAAGGGATGCAAAATCAAGTATAAGTTCCGACAACAATGGACTATAGTTTTCTTGCTCTTCAATTCCTCATGCCTTCAATGTATCCAAAGTTTTTCTTATATAGCTCTTCAATGGGGTATTGAAAGGTAGAATCCGAGTGATCTCAAGGCATATGGAAGGCAAGGAGACAAGTGAGTCAGATCCACATCAAGGAAAACTCCAAAATAATTTGGCCTTTTGCACACATCCCGATGTACGCGGGTTTAAGCGTCAAATCCGTGTATATATGCGAGAAAGGGATTAAAATTCATGGAAATTATTGCATGTTTTTAGGGATGATCTTGGAAACATCAAAGGTACAAAAATGGTCCATGGGGTCTAAGGAGTCTGTAGAGGGACAGGGAAGGTCATAATAGTGTAATTTACCATGTGTGGTAAAATTAGCTATAACAGATGGCCCCTAATGTGTGAGGTCATAGGGGTCATACGATGGCCAAAATACATAATAATTTCATCCTAGAAGTGGAGTGATGAAGAACCTAGTGGAAGAACCAGCCATCCAATTAGTACAATACAATGATAAAGCTCTGCATATAACTACAAGTAGATACAACAGTCCTGGATACGTAAGAGTACAATGGCCATGAATAGGCATGATACAATATGACATGTGTGGTCATCACCACGTACAATATAAATATATTAGAATCTCCATGATGAAGATATAGAAAGGATCATGATCTCCTTGAATGCTGAAGATATATAATGGATCAAGATCTCCATAATGGCTGGAAATGTCTGACATATACTGGAATCAAGTCATGAGAGCTGAAATCTCATGACCACTGGCACGATCAAGAAGGTAGAATATAATAGATGCCACCAATAGGGAAGGTCTTATACACAAACTACTACGAGTACATGTCCTACTATGTGAATAGAGGTGTCGAGGTTGAACATAGTAGTCCATCGTCTGATTACCGGTAATTGATGTATACTGTTAACAAACACGAGATCACCCACCGATAATGAAAATGGGAATCAAGGTACTAGAGTGAAAACTAACAAGTGTGAATAAATGTGTTGAGGTCAAACACTTGAGAGGATCCATCGATCAGGGGACATTGATCTATTCCCAAAAACTGTCGATGGAGAGAGAACCTGCCACTGATGACTGCAAGTCTCAATGCACTCCAAACTGACTCTAGATTCCTATCCCAGAATAAATGATATGAATTTTATGGGATGAAATCTCTTGGAAGGAGGGAATTAAGGCATCCCCCATCATCCAACATGAGGTACTCAGCAAAGCTGTATAATGTGAAAGGACTTGATCATAAGGTGCACGAACCAGTAACTATATCGAGAGTGGCCGTCATGAAAAGTCAAGATAACTGAGGAATGGCTGACTTAGGTTTCAATTTCCTTCAAACAAGAGCATAAAGGTGAATGGTGACTGAATTTAGGCAGCATAGACTCGATATACAAAACTGGGACATCTCTGCAACACAGGAGGCATCGACAGAGGCTCCATAGGGACTGGCAGCTTAACCAGTCACTGGAGATAAACTTAGATAAATGAGTACAGCTCTTAAATTCAAACTATTAACCCAACCAATGGATGTGACATACAATGCTCTGTTCGAAGGTGACATGACTCGACTGCTACCAAAGATAACATATTTTCTTGTCAGGCTTTTTGGTTTTTAAATTTTTTTGAACTTTTTCAAATATTTGAAAAGCTTGAAAAAGAATAAAATTGCTTTAAAGTTACGGACTAGGAGGAGACGAGTGTCAAATAGGAAAACAAACTAGTTCCAAGCAGCGGAACATACCTATGCTCAATGCAAGGACATATGTGTAGGATAGTGACACTCAAGGGAAAGTCCCCTCCTGGTAAAAATAGGGAATCAAGCTAGAAAGGATATATAAAATGGCTCTATGTGGCTAGACATGAGACAAGCTCAGGCTATATGGATGATACTCAAAGTCAGGGAAATCGGCATAAGGCTCAATGAGGCAAGCAAAGATCATGATAATGCAACTAAAACTTGACAAAAGGGAGTCCTAGGGAAAAAGGCCAGCAAAAAGATCAAGAGGAGTATGAGGCTCTTGTGGAAAGTCATGGCAGTACTAGAAGGGACTGCTAGACCTAAGAGAGGACTCATAGCATGGGTACCAAATACAACGAAGGAGCTAACTAGGGTACCCATGTATGGTCAAGCTCTACCATGCTAGGTTGGGGGTGGAAGCTTTGAGATTTGGAATAATGGGGACAATAAATGATGTTTGAACATTATACTAGCATAAATATTTAATAAAGGAGATAAATAAATAAATACAAGGTAAAATCAAAGTGGCAAGTGATCATGAGGACACATGGAGGATGTGGGATCCACACTAGCTAGAATTCCTATGTTAAATGGCATCCACCTCTTGAAATATCAAATATATGGAAATCCTAATGTTTTGGATGTATTATAAGGTCAATATAATTTTACATATAATTCATAGGTCGAATTCAGGATGGAGATTCTATGACAGTTATGACAAAATTCAGATATTAAGGCTGACATCTGACATCTCATTAGGTCGAAATAGAGCATCCAATAGAGCTCTCATGTGTTTTGGATAAGCCCAATGGGTTCCTACTCAATTTAGGAGAAGATGGAAGGTGAAGTGAGTCGACGTCACATGGCATAGCATGAGAAGCCACACAAATTAAACTTGGATTTTTCTTATGGATGTATTTGGAATTTGAGGATACCATTAATTTTTATAAAATGCAGGGAGAATCCATGAGAAGGGGATTTTTTATCAGTTGTGAAATTTGTTGTTGTGAAGAGAGAGAGCTAGTGAGTGACTAGTTCATGCTTGAGCCAATTTCAAGGGTGAAAGATTCCCATCCTAATTGGTGATTGGAGAGGCCACTCAGGTATTTCAAGGAAATTCAATGGATTTTTAATATACAGGTTCAGCTACAGCATCTTGAGGACACTTCAGGATTCACCTCATTCCACCTCCCATCTCACATTCTTTCACCATATTTCAGCCCGGTGGAGTGAGGCGCACTTAGTGAGCCTTTTATTTTTTTGAGGGTGCTCCTCTTGATCCAAAATTTTGTATTCTGATGTAAATATTCTTCTCTCGCTGTTAATAAAGTTATCAGGTCAAAAGGCCAAGATATTTTATGTATTATTGATCAGTAATAAAGAAACAATGCCATTTCCCACTTCCATGCTGCAAACTCTTATAATATTGGTAGATTTGAATGGATGTGTAAAATATTGATTATTCATGAATGAATGGACTATAAATGAATCATATTTTAGGTTTAATATTCATTAAATGATATTTTTTTTCCATTGGGTCGAATTCCATAACCATTGGATTAAATTGCATTTCATTTCCCCAAGGGTTCAAAACTAGTTTTTATATATCGGATTGAATGAAGTGATAATAACCATGGGAGTTCGATTGGTTCAGAATATGAGTCCCTGTTGATGTTATATATACATATACTTCCTAAATTTGATAATTTTAGTGTATTTTTGTACATTTGGGAGGCCATTCTGACAATTACCTAGGGGGGATTTGAGCCCCAAAATTGCTAGTTAAAACATCTATCTTATTCAGAATTTGATATAGAATTTTAGAAGTACTTGGAAGGAAATAATAAATACCTTAAAATTTATAATTAAGTTATTATATCACTCATACACCTTATGGTGCAATTCAGAAGCATTTGAAGCTATTTGGATTCATCTACCATTGGGGGTTGGAACCTCAAAACTACTAGTAAATTCATGGAGTTCTCTTGAATACCTATTCGAACCAAAAACCACATATGATGCTGAAAATATAATTTATTTAATGTCTGATAATAGAGAAAAGTATCATATCCACCATTAGTGAAGGTTGTACAGTACTTGGAAGAGATTTGTTCCAGGACCCAGGAGGGATTTCCACCTCCCAAATTGACTAGTCTTGTCTTGAAACTTCTTCCCTTTCAAATTGCAGACCATGGTTGGGTATATTAGTTGATTATATGTATTATATATGTTATCATATTTCCCATCACCCCTCAGGGCCTTCCTCACCAATTTTGAAAGCATTTGGAGGAATTTTGGGATCAATTGAATCCATTTAACTAGAGTAGTAAGAAATTGAATTTGAGTACATTGTGAAATAATTGAAGAATTGGTATTTTGATAAAATTTCTAGAAAAGGGGACAGTACAATACACCCATTCATTACCTTCCAGTTATGTTCTTAACCTGACCTACTACTTGACTTATGGCATGGAGGACCTTTCCCCACTAGAGCATTTGTTGGACAAGCCTCCCTGTTATTTGTGTCTCGGCTCTGAGTTTCCTAGGTTGTGTTGGATAAACTGAAACAAGTAGCGCTGCCATCAATGCAATGTATTTGGAAGTGAAATTAATATCTGATGAAAAATTCCATTCATGAAAAGTAGTGTTTTTAAACATACGTGAATGCAAGGCTAGCCTAATGAAATTAGCTTGAAGTAAAATGAAAAGAATATCTTAAAACATTTATGAAAAGTAGTGTTTTTCAACATACATGAATGCATCAATCCTAAATAATAAAAAATGGACAGAGGCTATGGAAAATAAAAGTCCCAAAAAGGAAATGGTTCCTAAAGTTATATCTAAGGATCGTTGGCCTTACTTGTATTGAGTTGGATTGTGATCATTTGTCAAGGTGAATAAGCACCTCTGAAGTAACTCACCCATTTGTGAGACACTGCGATCCCCTTTGTTGTTAAACGTATGTCATATGCTAGGGTGAGTATCCCCTTTCCACATTCAAAGTGTCACAATGTCAAGTGGTAGTCATATTTTTCCGTAGCCTTGTGAATTCTAGCCCTCACCCTTCACTAGCAAAATGATTACAACTATGAAGTGAGTATGGTCTCAAAATTCTGGTTTCTGTTATAGTTAATAAATTAAATCCTTTATATGTGGTTGATAGATCACCAGTGAAATGATTACTACTTGTTATAAGTGTTATTTGAACGATTTTTAGAGCATGTCTTGACTTGTGAACACTTGCAACAGATGGATGCTAGCCCGAGTTATATTACTGGTTATATGGGCATTTACAGATTATTATTTTGTCTATCTAGATGTTGTGGCTGATCATATAGAGACCTAGAGGGGGTATGAATATACACCTTAGATGGATTTGGACTCTCTGATTCTAGTGAGACAACTTGTTTTCAGTTCTGGACACTTGCAGAGATGATTTGGGTCAGTGTACCCTTCTGGTGCAGTTTTTCTATACTTGATGGTCTGTTTGAGCAAGGAGATATCTTTTTTGGATCTCCTAGGGCGGTGTATGAGGGATAGGGGGTCCAAAAACTTGATTGTACCATATTAAACCCGTCCCAAAGAGCCCAGTGGGCTCAATTGGATAACACAAGCACCCTAGGAGGAATTTTTCGGCACTTTACATTTCCCGAGGTAGATAAAAAATAATTAAAATGGATACTAAAGAATTCAATTTGGGTTACTGAGGCAAGGAAATGGGATGTGATGAGTTATGATGATGAGGGTGATGTCTTCCACTTCTTATCCAGAAGTTACAGGACTTGGATGGGACCACATCTATTTTCCAGGCATATTATATTATTTTCTGGAGTTTTTGGAGGCTCACGATTTCCTCAAGGAGTCACAATTTCGCATTTTAAAAATTATATTACTTTTATTCTTCCATGGGTTCAACCAAAGGGAGTTAGTTAACACTCCCTGGAACCACCATGTGCTTCATTTATTTTTTGTTGTGTGGGATCCCCTCTCCTAGGGTGATTTAGTCCACTTTTATATTATATTATGGCATTGATCCATGTATTGTATGTTGAGCTCATCTCAACAGTTGATTAGAACATTTGTATATTTTAATATTATCCACCCATTTGAAAAATGGTTAGGATTTTGGTTCTCATATTCCTATTTAAAGGAGAGAGCTTCTCATTTGTAAGGGGTGTTTGGCTCTTGAATCTGGATAACAGAAAAACTTTTATTGTGGATAATTTTGGATCTCCTTTGCATCTAGTGTTCTTTGATGGTGATTGGGAAATATTTTTCTTCCTAGAATTTGAGTATTTATTGTGAGATCTATATATTTTTTCGAGAAACATTGTCTTGTCTACAAGAGGGAAACTTCAACTTGGGCGTTTTTGCAAGGAATCCTCAACTCGCGTGGCTTGGATGTGTTTTGTATCAGGGGGTTTGCATTAGCATCAATGTGATCTATGATTTCATCTTTCTATTTTTTTGTAGCATTTGATTTTTTCTCATGATGCAGCAAATATGATATTGTTGACATTTGTTGTGCAGGAGAGAGGGCGCAGTGGCTTCTTGGGGAAAAACATTGAACATAGAACTTAGTCAAATATTCTCAAATTGATTGGGATAGCC
Source organism: Pseudotsuga menziesii (assembly GCA_001517045.1). Taxonomy (NCBI): domain Eukaryota; kingdom Viridiplantae; phylum Streptophyta; class Pinopsida; order Pinales; family Pinaceae; genus Pseudotsuga; species Pseudotsuga menziesii. Next base: position 776,251 of record LPNX010036324.1, read on the forward strand.
AGGGTCATCATCATCAAGGAATATACAAGGTTTTCTAGGTAAGATATATAGGTTAGTGCTTCTCATCCAGATCTCAATCCATTAGCATCTGTATTTCCATTTTTACCCTAAAAACCCTAAATAATAATAAAAAACAAAAAATATTATGACTCAATCCGCTTGAGTTCACGGAAAACCATTTCTGGGTTTTGTAGATCAGGTCATACCCTAGGATAATCTTCCTCAATGTTGAGAAAAAAATAACCCATTTGGCCTAGATATGAGAAAATGGCCTCCAAACCCTAGCACTATCCTCCATGTTGCCATATTTTCCTATGATTTGACTTTTTCGGCAAAAGCTCTTTCTGGGTTTGTAGATCGGGTCTAAGCCTAGGTGGGTATTCTTCCATGCTGGGCAGAAACTGACTCCATTTCCCTAAATCTTAAAGGAACTGATCTACAACCCTAGTGCTGCCCCCTCTTTCTCCTCTTTCTCTTGGGTTTTGACCTTTTCCTAGTGGCATGGGTGCTTTGACATTGTCATATCTTCCTATGAGACTATCCATTGGTACTAGATAGCCTCAATTCTATTCTTACCCTCCTTGCATTGGTTACATTTCCCAAGGTAGTGGATATCTTCACCTCCTAATAGTAACTTAACCTGAGATCTAGTATTTACCTCATAGGCCATCCGTGTCCCAACTTGGATCAAATATCATATCTCCTAAACCCTGATCCAAATCCTTGGTTCACCTAGTGACATCATCCATAGATCTAGGGTTTCCATTGCCTTACACCTTACGTACCTCAATTCCATTTGATCCGATCTAGTGTCTAGGTCTGGTCTCTCTTGTCGGGAGTAGATCTGGGTCTCCCCCATTTTTGTCTTGGGCTAAGATAACATAAAGTGAAGGCTTCATAAATTGGTGTGACAACCATCCATTTGGGAGTCGAGGAAATCTTGATTCCACCTCCTTAGTTGCGTGTCCCTCTACTGTCCATCCTAGATCCATATCACATAGGAAACTACAAGGTTGGTGATAACATTTTGGTGCTATTACTAGGGACTGAAGAGGCCTAACTTGGTTCAACATACCTCACCTTTCCCTACGACATATATATTTTCAGTGAATTACTTGTGCGGTTCACCTAGAGACTCCACCCTGCGACTCCACTGAGGACCATACCCAACATATTAATCTTAACTTCTAAAGTCATGTCTCACACTAGAGAGAGTGATTCAGAAAACAATATGATGATGAAAATGATGATTGCAATGAGAAAGCTGATACAAAGTTTATACGGTTTGGTTTTAAATCAACAGAAACAAAACACAAGACGTGATGAACATTTCCATAAAATTTCTCAGAGAGTGTACACCAATGATTACCCTCAGACCATGTCATCCGGGAAACTTTCAGATAATCAGGTTTTGACAAGGTCTCAAACAAGAAATAACGCAAGGAATCTAGAAAATAATACGCCTAGCACAAGAAATAATTCTCCTAAGCAAAGGAATTCCACTGATAAGAATCTTTCACAGCCATCAAATGTTCCTCGTAGAGGTATCCTGAAGAATAATGAGCATCTTTTGAGGATTCCATCTCAAGAAACTAGGAAGGCAGTAAGTCCATACTTTTTTATGCCTCAACATAAAGAAACAATGCCAAGAAAGCAAGTAAACCTTCCTGGCAAAGGAGTTCCCCTTGTGATACAAGGTAGTATAAATACGAACATACTAAGAAAAATTTTCGATTCTTCAGTCATGATGTCTTTGAAAGAGCTTGTAGCTATCCCTTCTGTCATAATTCAGATCGTGCACTTGTTGGGATTAAAGACCCCCCCATAATCATCCAATGTATAACTAATAATGGTGGCGGTCATCCCCCATTCTACATGGCTCTAGAAATAAACCACCTGATTCTTCACAACTGCATGCTAGATTAAGGAGCAGAGGTTAACGTCATGCCACTTAGGTTAATGGAACAACTAGAGATAAGGCCTTCTCAGCAGTTTAATAATGTATGTGGAATGGACTCTCGACCTGTTAAGTCTGAAAGAGTAATTGACAATTTAAATACGAAGCTAGAAGCATACCCAAAGATTCAAATAAACATGAACCTTTTATTTTTAGACATACCAGACACATGGGGAATGTTGTTGTCTAGAGAGTGGGCTGCTAAGCTAGGAGGAAGCATCCAAATGGACCTTTCATATGCCACCATCCCTATCAAATAAAATGCATCCTATTAATTAGTGAATGAAAAGCCTATGACTGAACATGTGGAAACACCTAGACACCTTTTTTAGGAAGCCATGTGGCCTACACAGGAGGTTGGAAACTATATGGTGATGGAAAACTATTGGGAAGAGCCTCGTCAACATCCTTTTCCTCCTAACCAAGTATGGAAGATGCATTTTAATGGAGCTAAGTCTAGGCATGGTGTTGGAGCAGCGATCGTCCTTATTTCCCCCTCTGGAGAAGAAAAGTGTTTTTATTTCTGTCTAGAGTTTGAAGCAACAAATAATGTAGCCGAGTATGAAGACTTACTTTTGGGATTAGAGATTTCCCGAGATTAGAAAATAAAATCCTTGAGTGTTATAGGTGATTCGTATTTAATTGTGTCCCATGTGAAAAATCAATTTGTGGCAAAAAATAGTAGACTTACAGATTATATAAATGTTGTTGGGATACCATTGAAATGTTCGATGCCTTTGCAATCCAAGCAGTTCCAAGAGACGAGAACACCTTGGCTGATGCATTATTAGTGAGAGCATGCATTTTTGAAATCCCAAACCACCTTAAAGAGAAGGAGTGTAAATTCAAAGTGTTATTTATACCATCAGTCCCTGACAATCAAGATCATTGGAAAGTATTTGACAATGATGCTCAAATAATTGCCTTCTTACAGCACTCATATAATGTTCAAAACTACAATGTTTACTTAGAAGACAAAGTGAACAACCTGTCATTGCAAGATGTTGAGGTTATGAAATTAGCAATCCCTTTAGAGAATAATTTCAATAGACATGATGAATATAAGGGTAAAAGATTTGAACCGATAGATGAGGTCATAGAGATTAACATTGGAAGCTCATTTTCTCCCAAAATGATTAAAATTGGAAAGAACGCCTCCCTAAAAGAGAGGAAATCTATCGAAAATCTAATTAGGGAGTAGAAGGGTGTTTTTGCTTGGACGTATGATGATCTAAAGACTTTTGATCCTGCCTTTATTGAGCATACTATCCCATTGAATGAAGGAGCAAAACCCTATAGGAAAAAATTATGAAATTTTAATCCTAAGTTAGCTCCATTGATAAAAAAGGAACTTGAAAAAATGCTAGCCACTGGAATCATCCGACTAGTCCGACACACCACTTGGGAATCCAACCCTATGATTGTGAGAAAGAAGAGCAGTGAAATCAAGATATGCATAGATTTTAGAAATCTAAACCAAGTGTCTCTTAAGGATAACTACCCTTTTCCAAACATGGAGAACCTACTACAAAGTGTTACAGGTGTGGGTATGTTGTCAATGTTAGATGGCTTCTCAGGATACAATTAGGTAAGGATAAAAAAGGAAGATAGAGAAAAAACAACCTTTACAATTCCATGGGGAAATTTTGAGTACATAAGAATTCCTTTTGGATTATTAAATGTTGGCTCAACTTTTCGAAGGGCTATGGATCAAGCATTCAATGATCTCATTGGAAAGATTAGCGCTATCTATCAAGATGACCTAAACTTTTTTTCCAAAGAGTGAGATGATCATGTCAAACATTTAAAGAAGGTGTTTGATTGGTGCCGGAAGTTTGGTATATCTTTGAATCCCAAAAAATACACTTTCAGAATCAATGAAGGTAAGATATTGGGACATATTGTGTCTAAAGAAGGAATTAGGATAGATCCTGAGCGCGCCCAAGACATTAACACTATTGTGGCACCCCATAATGTTGGTTCCCTGCAATCCTTATTTGGAAAAATAAACTTTGTCCGAAGATTTATACTGAACTTAGTAGAGTTATCCAAGCCTCTAAATGCTCTTCTTAAGAAAGATGCGAAATTTGTCTAGGATAAAACCTATGAAACATCATTCATTAAGTTAAAGAAATCCATTTCAGTTGCTCCTGATCTAGATTGTCCTGATTACAATAAAGAGTTAATGATCTATTCATATGCTTCTGAGGATACCATTGCTAGAGTTCTATTACAAAACAACAATGAAAATCATGAACAACCTATAGCTTTTATGAGTAAAAATTTGAGAAATGTTGAATTGAAGTACACTACTACAGAAAAGAAATCCTACACTCTAGTCAAAGCCATAAAACATTTCAGAACTTACATAGGGTACTCCAAAATTAAATCCTTCGTGCCATATCAAGCAGTCAAGGATGTCTTATCACAAGCAGATGGTATAGGTATTAGAAGAAACTGGATTTCACGGATCCAAGAATATGACTTAGAGATCAAACCCAATAAAATTGTGAAAGGTTAAGGTTTGGCTCAATTATTAACTGAGAAAAGTAATAGCCATATAGTTAATATTTCTAATGAGCAGGAGTCTCATATTTCGCATATTGATGAATACCATGAATGGTATAAGGATATTATCTATTTTCTGAGAAATTTGTCTTGCCCCGATTATTTGGTAGATCATCAAAGGAGAGCCTTAAAGTTGAAGGTGGAAAAGTACATATTAACTCAAGATGGTCTGGGTTGGAGGAACCCCGATGGAATAATTTTGAAATGTATCAATGTGGAGGAATCGAAGACCATCATTAAGGAAATGCATGCGGGTGTCTACGGTGGACATTATGCACCTAGAACAACCATTGAAAATATTATGAGAGAAGGATACTACTGGCCAAACCTCTACAAGGATGTGCACCTTTTCATGAGAATTTGTCAAGAGTGTCAGTTTTTTTTCAGGAAAACCCAGGTTACGAGCCTTGCCGCTAAATCTCGTGGTAGTAGAAACTCATTTTCAACAATGGGGTATGGATTTCATTGGGCCCTTTGATCAGAATTCAAGTAATGGATATAAATACATCTTGACGTGCACATATTACTTTACTCGATGGGTTGAAGCTATACCAACTAAGAAGTGTACAGCTCCAGTAGTCGTCAAATTCCTAGAAGAAAATATTGTCTCACGGTATGGATGTTCTATAAAGATAACCATTGATAATTCTAAATATTTTAGAAAGATTGATATGTCAAACTTTTTCATGAATCACAGAATCTAATAATTCTAATTCTAATTCGTCTAACTATTACCCCTAGGGTAATGATCTCACCGAGTCCAGTAATAAAAATTTGATTAATATTTTGAAAAGAATGGTTGGAGAAAATAATAGAAGTTGTGATAACAAACTAAAATATGCATTGTGGGCCAATAGAATGACAGTAAAAAGAATCACAGGAAAATCTCCTTTCGAGTTGGTCTATGGGAAAGATTGTAGACTTCCAATTAATATGCAAATCCTAGTATATGAATTATTGCAACAATGTACTTCGGATTAGGAAGCATTTCAAGAAAGAATTGACAAGTTAGTGGAACTTTGATCAAAGAACAAGAGATGTAAATTTTGGAATAGGAGACGTAGTATTGCTATGGGATAAACTAAAAGAGAAATCGAGAAAACATGGAAAGTTGGAAAATATGGATGGGTCCTTATTGGGTATCTAGCATAGTAAAAAAAGGATCAGTTTATTTGGAAACGTTGGACGAGGATGAATTTGAACTTCTCATGAATGGCCTTTTGCTAAAGCATTAATTCCCACCCATCGCGTGAGTCTTGTCTTTCCTAGTAGGGTGGAGTAGGTAGAACCTGAATAATCCCTTGCTGTGAAGTAGTGTATCATGCCAGTCTTGCACCTTGTGTCTTTTCCTAAAGCTTTCTTTTTCAAAGGTCTTAGTGTAGTTTTCAGTCTTGGCATTTTCTTTCCCTGCAAAATAAAAATAAAACTTTTCTTAAAATTTATGGTTATAGATTAGATTTACTTTATGTTTTTCAATTTCATGCATTTTAGTTTGAGTATTTTATTTTATCCACATAGTTTACTGACAACCGGTCTGTGAGTTTGGTATAGCTCTGGACATTTTACAGGAAGTTGGTGACATTTTTGTAGCAGTTGCAGAGCTGAGGGATTGATTGAGGATGCTAGTAGTAGAATGAGAGGACCATAGATTATAAGGTTCTCAAGCACTCTATTCAGTAGAGCACTTGTCCTAGTTGTAGATAGAGGTTATCACATATATAGTAGACGGGCTACCATAATCTATTTTTCAAATTCCAGTACATTTTTCATCTAGTTCCCCTACATATGAGATGCTGAGATGAGCATCTATGATGGATCATGATTTAATTGATGGAATATACTACTCTCCCATGCCATGACTGAGTCTCAGGACACTCATATTTGATGACTGATGTAGTCATTTTAGCCATTTACAGAGTAGTTATTGATGCCCAGAGTTGTATCAGTGTTTTCTCATTGGACTGATGTTGGTTCAGATGGATTATTTGCATGTTTATGACTCAACTTATATATCTTGTGTTATGGTTATCAATGCTCTTATACTCATTCTTGTGACATGTATTAGCATTTAGTGTCATGATCTGGTGGTCATATAAATATGTGGACTTGGATGTATTTTTATTGTGTATTGATGTCCTTACTTAGACCTGGAAGTTCTTGATATATAATCATTAGTTTTATCCTCCTTAGGGAGAACAGAGGTAGTCATTCCCACCATACTTTGCCTTTCTAGTGTTGGTTTCATTATTCATTGTCTCCACCCATCCATTACCTTCCAGTTATGTTCTCAACCCAACATACTACTTGACTTATGGCATGGAGGACCTTTCCCCACTAGAACATTTGTTAGACAAGCCTCTTTGTTATCTGTGTCTCGGTTCTGAGTTGCCTAAGTTGTGTTGGCTAACATGAAACAAGTAGTGCTGCCATCAATGCAATGTATTTGGAAATGAAATGAATATCTTATGAAAAATTCCATTCATGAAAAAATAGTGTTTTTAAACATACGTGAATGCAAGGCTAGCCTAATGAAATTGGATTTGAAGTAAAATGAAAAGAATGTCTTAAAACATTCATGCAAAGTAGTGTTTTTCAACATACATGAATGCATCAATCCTAAATAATAAAAAAACATGTAATAAAAACATGGACAGAGGCTATGGAAAATCAAAGGCCCAAAAAATCAATTGTTCCTAAAGTTATATCTAAGGATTGTTGGCCTTACTTGTATTGAGTTGGATTGTGAGCAGTTTTCAAGGTGAATAAGCACCTTTGAAGTAACTCACCCATTTGTGAGACATTTCCATCCCCTTTGTTGTTTCTTGTCTATCATATGCTAGAGTAATTATCCCATTTACACATCTGAAGTGTCACAATGTCAAGTTGATAGCCACTCTTTTCCCTAGCCTTGTGAATTCTAGCCCTCACCCTTCACTAGCAAAATGATTACAACTATGAAGTGAGTATGGTCTGAGTTATAGTTAATAAATGAAATCCTTTATATGTGGTTGATAGATCACCAATGAAATGATCACTAATTTTTATAAGTGTTATTTGAATGATTTGTAGAGCATGTCTTGACTTGTGAACACTTGTAGCAAATGGATGCTAGCCCGAGTTATATTACTGGTTATATGGTCATTTATAGATTATTATTTTGTTTATCTTGATGTTGTGGATGATCATACAAAGACCTAGAGGGGGTATGAGTATACACCTTATATGGATTTGAACTCTCTGAGTCCAGTGAGACATCTTTTTTTTAGTTCTGGGCACTTGTAGAGATTATTTGGCTCAGTGTACCCTTCTAGTGCAACTTTGCCATACTTGATGGCATGTTTGAGTAGGGAGATATATTTTCTAGATATACTAGGGCACTATATGAGGGATAGGGGATCTATACAATTGATTGTACCATATTACCCCCCTCCCATAGAGCATGGTTGGATCAGTTGGATAACGCAGGCACCCTAGGAGGCAGTTTTTGGCAATTCACATTTCTCAAAGCAGATAAAAAATAATTAAAATGGCTACTAAACAATTCACTTTGGAATACCAAGGCAAGGAAATGGAATGGGGTGAGTTCTGATGATGAGGGTGATGTATTCTAGTTCTTCTCCAGTAGTTTCATCACTTGGATGGCCCCACATCTATTTTCCAGGCATATTATATTATTTTCTAGAGTTTTTGGAGGCTCACGATTTCCTCGAGGCACAATTTCACATTTAAAAAATTACATTATTTTTATTGTGACATGGGGACACCCAAAGGGAGTTAGTTAACACTCCCTGGATCCAACATGTGCTTCATTTATTTTTTGTTGAGTGGGATCCCCTCTCCTAGGGTGATTTAGTCCACTTTTATATTATATTATGGCATTGATGCATGTATTGTATGTTGAGCTCATCTCAACCATTGATTAGAACATCTGTATATTTTAATCTTAGCTAGCCATTTGAAAAGTGGTTAGGATTTTGGTTCTCTCATTCCTATTTAAAGGAGAGAGCTTCTCATTTATAAGGGGTGTTTGGTTCTTGGATATGGATAATAGAAAAACTTTTCTTGTGGATATTTTTGGATCTCCTTTGCATCAGGTGTTCTTCAATGGTGATTGGAAAATATTTTGCTTCCTAGCATTTGAGTATTTGTTGTGAGATCTATATATTTTTTCAAGAAACATTGTCTTGTCTGCAGGAGGGCGAATTCAACTTGGGCATTTTTGTAGGGCTTCCTCAACTCGCTTGGCTTGGATGTGTTTTGTATCGGGTGGTTTTCATTAGCATAAATGCGATCTATGATTTCATCTTGATATTTTTCTGTAGCATTTTATTTTTTATCATGATGCAACAAATTTGATATTGTTGATGTTTGTTGTGCAGGAGAGAGGGTGCAATGACTTCTTGGGGCAAAAACGTTGAACATAGAACTCACTCAAATCTTCTCAAATTGATTGGGATAGCTAGGATCATCATCATCAATAAATATACAATATTTTCCTAGTATGATCTATAGGTTAGTGCTTCTCATCCAGATCTCAATCCATTGGCATATGTATTTCCATTTTTACCCTAAAAACCCTAAATAATAAAAAAAACCCAAAAAATATGATGCCTCAATCTCCTTGATTTCCTGACAAACCATTTATGGGTTTTGTAGATCAGGTCATACCCTAAGAGGATCTTCCTTACTACTGAGAAAAAATTTACCCATTCAACCTAGGTCTGAGAAATTGGCCTCCAAACCGTAGCACTATCCTCTAGGTTTCCATATTTTCTTGTGATTTGACTTTTCCATCAAAACCTCTTTTTGGGTTTGTAGATTGGGTCTAAGCCCAGGTGGGTATTCATCAACGCTGGGTAGAAACTGACTTCATTTCCCTAGATCTGAAAGGCACTGATCTCCAACCCTAGCGATACCCCCTCGTTTTCCTCTTTCTCTTGCGTTTTGACCTTTTCCTGGTGGCTCAGGTGCTTTGACATTGTCATATATTCCTATGAGTCTATCCATCGGTATTAGATAGCCCCAATCCTATTCTTTCCCTCCCTGCATTGGTTACGTTTCCCAAGGAAGTGGATATCTTCACCTCCTGCTAGTTCCTTAACCCCAGATCTAGTATTTACTTCATAGGTCATCTATGTCCCAACTTGGATCAAATATCATATCTCCTAAACGCTTATCCAAAGAATCGGTTCACCTAGTGATGTCATCCATAGATCTAGGGTTTCCATCGACTTACACCTTACGTACCTCAAGTCCATTTGATCTAATTTGGTGTCTAGGTATAGTCTCTCCTATCGGGAGTAGATCTGTGTCTCTCCCATTGTTTTCTTAGGATAAGATAAGATAAAGTGAATACTACCTCGATTGGCATGACAACCATCCATTTGGGAGTTAAGGAAATCTTGGTTCCACCTCCTTAGTTGCTTGTCCCTCTACCGTCCATCTTGGATCCACATACCTGGGAGTGTCTTTGAGTCTTGGCATTTGTCTTCTGAGATGTATTTCTTCCTGCATTCTTCTTCCATAGTTCATAATCTTTTCTTGTGGATGTTTATGAGGCATTCCTCATAGATTGTCTTCTTTAATTCACGCACTCTTGAGATTTGTGCCCAAATCCACTACAACTATAACATCTCATAATACGATAATATGCAACAATGTGACCAACATGGTTACATTTCCAACACCTGGCTGTGTTATTGGAACTTCCAACACTTCTTTTATCATTCAATCTACAATCGATATCTTTGTGACCAAAATCATTACATGAATATCAATAACCATTGCAATTGTTTTCATACCTAGATGCTTTATTCCATCTTGGAGTTGTCTCTCTTCTGAATTTGTATTGAGGAGTGGGACTAACTTCTTAATGGATTTTTGATCTTCTAAAGTCTTCTTTGTGTTGTGCATGTTCTTGACGAGATATTTTCTTTCATTCTTGGATGTAGAATGGATTTCTTCAGGGGTCTTAGGAGACCATGTGTCAACCATATATTTTCCTCTTTCCTTGTTGTAGCCAAGATCGTATTTGCAAAATGGAAATCTTTGACAAACCAAGATCTCATCCAAGATGACTGAATTGCTATTGAACTTGACATATGCATTATATTTCTTATCCTTGTTTTTTAGACCAGCTACCTCCATCTCCAGCTTTTGGCAAGTCTTCTCCTTTTCATCTAACTAGTGTCTCAATACTTCCTCCATCCTCTTGGCTTCTTCCAATTGAGTATTCATATCAACATTAGCCTTCCTTTTTTCTTCAAGTTCTTCTTAATATTCACCATGGTCTTCTTGTTCTTCTAATTGAATGATCAATTTAGTCTTCAGATGTTTTTCAACTTCATCTTTCTCATATTCCAGTTGATCATGCAATACTTCATCCTTGTGCTTAAGTTTTACAAGAAATACTTACAGTATCAAGGTATTCTGTTGATATTTATTCAAAGAGTCTAAGGTTCTCCTTTTAAACCTCATGAAGTCACTTTGATTTAGATTGACTGTGTTCATGAACCAATTGGTTTTGAGATCAATATTAAAAAAGGTGTGAGTTATTTCCTTTGTAGGCTTTGGAAAATCTTCATCGTCTTCTATAAGAACATTTTCAATTTCATCACATATACGACTATTACAATTAAAAGAATCAATACCTTCACTGGATTCCAATTCTTTATTTTATTCCTTCTTGACATCTTCAGGGGGCTTGAATTTTTTTTCTTGATTCTTATTTTTAATGTCTTGTCTTCCCTTCTGGTATTCACTTTCCAACTTGAACCATAGGTCTTTAGTAGAAGTGTATTCCCATACACTCTCTTTAACTAAGCTGGGTAGTCCATCGATGAGGAAATTCAAGGTGGTGGTGTTGTCCTTCTTAGCTTATTTATGTGTAGTTGACTTGGCCTTCTAATTGGATGGAATGGGTGGATTGATCACAATCTCCCAAACACTAAACTTCTTCAAGTAGGCTTTCAACTTTCTCCTCCAACCGAAATAAACTGTCACATCAAATACTGGAACATCATTGCTTGAGGACTCTGATTTTGCTTCCAGTGTGTGTCCACAAATCTCCTTTAAGCTTGAAAGGATTGTAGTGAAGGTCGAATTTGATACCAAATGTTGAACATAATGATCATGATTATAGGGGCAATGAATCAATTTGTTGACAATTTAAACCCTTTTTCAACTTCCATTAATCATCAAATTTCATCAATATATGTTGTTACCAATTACATCATTATTACATAAGCATCCATCAACTAATCAACTATAAACAATAACCATATCATCATCTAGATCACTAAATCATAACAAGAAACACAACACAAGAGGACACAATATTTGTATGGTAAAATTGTTTATGTATTGTACATGGAAGACTACAATATTTGCGATTACAATCAACACCAATTGATAAGAAGAGCACCAACTCTTACAGCAAGGCCCATCCTGGTTTTCTCAGGTCCAATCGAGAAATGGTGAAGTACAATCCTCAAGTGCAAGACTTGGCTTGCATCACTATCATCAACCTCTTCTCATCAAACTCTTCCCATAAACATCAATATGTTTTCATAGTCAAGTCAAACATGTCACTACTTGTCAAGACATTGTCTGTTATAAATCACTACAATGTCAAACCTGTCACTGTACTGTGTTGAAATAATGCAACTTTGAAGAATACTCTACTTGTACTTCACATTATTATTATTCCTCCTTCGAGAGATGTCATTGATGTAAAAGTTCATGTAAAAGTCACGAGGTAAACCCTCCATTGTAAGTTAGCTCAATAACACCCTGAAAATAATAATATAACTATTATTGTGGGATTTCCTAGGTAGGTCGTTGTAACAAATATAAAATAAAATATTAATTAGATTATTTAATTATTATATGAAAGGGTGTAACCATTCATTCTACAGCTCAAAGCCTATAAAGGAGATCCTCCTTTGTAATTATTATCATCATCTAATATATTATAATATTTATCATTCAAAATGATAGTCGGGTTTGACTAGTATCAGACCAACCAGATTTGGTTGCTCCATATGGTATCAGAGCAGATTTGCTCCTGCACTCTGAGCTCGGACTTAGCTCATCAATTCTTGATTTCTTCTACTACTCCATTTCACCCATACCTCTCTTTGCTTCGTTGTCCTCAACGCAACTCCTTAACCATCTCTTGACCTGAGTGCTCCTCTTAGACACTTCTTAAAAAACCCCCACACTTCCTACTCGATACACCTGTGCCTACCCTACCCCCAATCCACATTCACGCTCACATTCTCGTCATTCCACCTTCCCGCTCACCACTCGCCCCCATGTCATTTCCCATTCCACCTTCATTCACCCTCATCCCATTCCCTTCTCCGCCCACCTGTGCTCGCCCTGACAAAATTCCACACTCCACATCATCTCTTCTAGCCTACACTCCATTTCTTTCACGTTGTGACATGCTCTCCTGCAATTTCCTCCTATCGCCAATCGCTCACCCTACCTGTGCACATCACTGTTTTCCTTGCCTCCATCACGCATCATCCATCTACGTTGCCTCCCAGCACTGTATCTATGTGCTTTTAGTCTTCTCCAATCCTTCCTAGTACCATCATTCCACATTGCAGTCATCTCACCGTCATCTCTGCTATCTCCCCATGTTCGACCTCACTCCACTACGCCATGTCTCCTCCTCTGCGTACTTCCCTCCACCCACCTTCACATCCTCAATGTCATCATCCCAACTCCTTGCTTTTCCCTCCTTTCCACTCCCTAATTCTCCTTCATCTCCACATTCTCAGATCCATCACATCTCAGATCCCACACGCCGTTTCTCCTCTGCTTCCACTGCCATCGCCGTACTTCCACAACCTGCACAAAAAAACAAAAACAAAAAAATGTTAAATATTATAATATAAAATTTATTTCAAAATATTATAATATAAAATATTTATAATATTTAATTTTGTTTTATTATATTTAAAACAAAATAACAAAATAAAGGTTTTATATATAATAATTAATTATTATTCCTTTAAAACATCACCAAAAATATAAAAATAAAATAAAAATAAAAAATCTTTGTAACACAAGCCAAGATAGATTCGAAGTACACACCTCCGCATACAAGGTCCAAGACAATGGTGGATCAAAAAGAGAAAATCGAAAAAATGGAGAAGGACATCAAGTCCCTTGTCGCTAACCAAAAAGGCTTGAAGGAAGAGATGCAAAATAAAAACACAGTAATCAAATATGAGCTTGTTTTGGTACTAGAAAGAAGGCTGGAAGAAAATTTTGACATCCTGAATGAAAAACATAAAGACTTGGATGAAAAAATGAGTACCATGACTCAAACCATAAACACCTTAACACAAAACATGAGCACCATGACGTAGAACCATAATACATTAATCGATATGTTACGAAGGCTCATACCCAGTCTGGACCAAGTCAGCAGTCTAGACATGTTAGATGCCTCAGTTCATGTTGCCACCCAAGTAACACTCACAAAAAATCAAGAATATTTGCAAAAATAAATAAAGATTAACAATGCGACTCTTAAACAAGAGATAGAAACAAAAATACTCCCAGATATGGAGGCACAATTAAACAACAAAATAGAAGTTATCAGTAAGATAGTAGAGAATAAAAAGGTTAAAAACCACCACCAACAACAAGGCAGTTCAAATATGTCACTTGCATCGTCTAGTAGTTCCGAGCCACCATCAAACCGTAAAGAAAAAGGAAATCAATATCGTCCTTACAAAATGTACCCATCAAAGGAAAAACTAGAGTTGTCGAAATACAATGGGAGTGAAGACCAATGCGTTGCTTGGTTAAACAAGGCAGAATAATACTTTGATATTTACAATATTCAATCTGACGAGGAGAAGGTGAAATATGCGTCAATGCATATGGAAGGGTACGCCTATAATTGGTACTTATGGTGGAAGAGAGATAATTTTATCTACACTTGGAACTTGTTCAAAAATGATTTTTTTAATAGGTTTCAAGGAATCAAAGAAGATGAATTTTTCAGTAAACTTACCAGATCACAGCAAGTTGGAAGCATTGAGGAATTCACACATTAGTGGGAATCCTTATTGAAATGAGTATTTGGGTTGTCTGACAAGCAAAGAATCGGAACCTATTTAGGAGGACTTAAACCATACCTCCAAAAAGAGTTAAATTTGCATGAAATACCTAACGTATAAGTAGCAAGACATAAAACAAAAGCCGCAGAATGCAAATTGGAAGGAATTAAAACAAGAGGCGATAACCATTATTGGCAAGAAAAAGAGACACAATGTAGGAACTGTGCAGATACTTGGTCACCCAGTCATCAATGCCACAAACCTCAATCATATGGCTCCTATGAAATGGAAAATAGATCGAAGTCATCAAACAGTTACTCTGATAATAGAAAAAATAATAAAAACATATGTCATCGATTGTTAGCTGGAATATTTCACCTCCTACGGATAGCAAGGTGTTCCACTGGTCTGAATGGTTCAGATCCAGAACAAATAGAGGACAGAGGTTGAAGAATCTCCCTAGACGTCGCAGATACCTGGAATTTAATGCTTCGATTATTACCTTGGGTACCTACAATAATATTTAACATGCAAACATATCGAAACCACTAGAATATAATCTACTAATCTATGTTAGTGACTAAGGAATCTAACAACATACATGTGAAATCAAACAACAACAATATATGNAATAATTTTACAACCAAGCCTTATTGTTGACATGCATCTCAATGAAACCAAGCATTCTCATCCCCAAAAGCTCCGACTCTAGCTCTCTATGATCCCCCAAATGGTCTTGGGCCAAGTGATCAATCCAATAGCATAACAATACCTTAAGAGTTCTCTCCTCAACCATGGCTATGAGCTCATATTTATAAGACTTAATGGATAGGGATGGTTGAGAGATTAGTGGGTGAGGTGGCCTCTAATATCCTAGGATGAGGGATCTTGAGCTCAACTGACCCACAACAGTAGGGATAAGGGAGGACACAAGGCTTATCATCTAGAAGCCTCGAGAAACTTCTCTTTTTCCCTTTTTACCTAGGGTACCGTGTTTCTCCTTAAATGACAGAGCAGTTTTGGTAAGAAACGCTTATGGACTAAAGGCCATAAGCGGTGGCACCGCTTGTGGACAACAAGGGATAGGCGGTGCGAACAAGGTACCGCTTCTAGACAATAGAGGAAGTGCAGTGCTAGGAATTTTCATGGAATATTTATAATAACCATGAGTTTCCACTCCAAGAGTTGGGATTCAGGGCATGTAGGTATGTCAAAGTTCTTATCACATGATTGTGACAGGATTTTGGTATAACAGGATGCCCCCCAAAGCATGAGTCTTAGAGGGATATGATAAACGAGAGCTTTGAGAGAACAAGTCATCGCCATGAGATGAAAATGTTGGCTCGATCGGAGCATGTCATCAAGTAGGCATCTGTAGTACATCGGTATGTTGACTCATAGACACAAGTAACCAAACTCATGGCTGCAGACCAATACAAGGCAGATCCATGAGAGGAATAAACAAGCATGGCTACTAGAAATACAATGTAGATCCATGTGATAGAGGAATCAAAATTGGACATAACTACCAGACATACAACATAGATTTATGTCATACAGATGCAAATTTAAGCATAGCTATGACCATACAAATGTGGATCCAAGCTAGATATAAAAAACTCCATCACAACCTAGGGAAAAAGTAATGAGCGCTTTTAGACAAATACCCAGGGTCTTCATCTTGTCTTCCACAAAGTACAATTCTATCCATGTGATTACAATGATCTGAAGTCGAACATGGTAGAAACCACTTGATTACTAGCCAATGATGTGAACCGTTAACAAGTGCGAGGGAGATCACCATTGATGTCAATGATTCCCAAGATACCCTAGTACAATTTACTGAGTGTGAATAGATGTCTTGATGTTGAACACCCAGTCAATTCTATCGATCAAAGGTCAATGATGTGAACCTATGTCCAGAGTGAGAGAATCTTTCATTAAGGCATATAGATCTCAAGTTCCCAAATATTGTTTCTAAGACTATTTCCTGGATGATGAGCTGATGTCGACGGGAATAGTCTTGTCGAAGGAGGGCCATGATGAGTCCCATATCGACGAAATGAAACTCAAAACATAGTTCTGGAATGATGTGAATGTAGTAACCATATGACTGACTCAAACATACTGACACAAATATTGTGTAGACTGCATAGGTAAAAACTTCTTCGAATCCCCTTTGAACATTGGGCGGCACGACAAAAAGACTTGGCAGCATGAATGAACAGGACAAACACACAATGAAATAGTGGACAATGCATTCTTTTGAAAGACTCAAAGGATTGACATGACTCATGAAAGTGGATCATCATGGAGATCAACTGAATACCCAATTGGTTAACATGATTGTGCAAACAAGTGCCATGTTCAAAGGTAACAACAAACAACTGCCATTATTTGCAAAATGATTCCCTTCCCATTTCCCCCATCATGATTGATGAGTGCCTCTTTTCGATTTTACGAGTTCAAAGAGGATAACAAAAACTTGATATAGCTTGTCGGAAGACAAGTCCAGACTCATATGTTTTATGACCCTGAGAGAGGAGGGGTTCGTTCCCAAAGCAGGTCTCTCAATGTTTAATTTAATGAGTCCACTGAAAGTGTTAGGATATTTAGACACTTAGGAGTTAGTTAAGATCAACTTGTGTAATATATCCTTTAGGTAAAAGTGTGTTTCTTTAGTATGCATTAGTATGCATTTGTAAATATTCTAATCCGATGGTCATGATATGTTCTAGACATAGAGTGATTCGATGGTTAACTTCTCTTAGATCATACCTACCATTGATCCGTGGCTTAACACCTGATTGGTTTATGATCTCTATTTAAAGAGCATAGAGGGTCCTTGGCTAGTTGATCGATTATGAGAAGCTCATGTAACTATATTTCTTTTGCATAATAAATTGCTCCAAGTAGATAATTGGCTAGGGCTGTGGACTGTTTCCTTCTCGAGGGTTTTAACCACGTGACAAACATCAGTGTGTTGATCTATGATCTATTTGTGTGAAGCGGTTGGTCAAGGTGTTCGATCTTTTGGGAGTACCCTATGTACCCGAACATGGTATCAAAGCTTTTATGAAGAGCTGCTTTCGGTTTTGATCAAGACCTAGAACCGGTGTTGTCAAAACTTTGAAAGGGTTTCTGGTTCTATATTTTTTGTGCATTCGTGGCCTGTGGGAGCTATTCCATTGCATCCGAAGCGTTGTTTCCATTGGCAAATAGTTTTTTTGCACCGAAAATCGTTTCCGTTTTCTCCAGAAACACCCATTTCGGCAAATCTGAAGGTATACTGTTACAGTGACGAATTTTTTTTTTAAATCTCTCATATTTTATTAGTTTATTATTAGATCTTTTTTTGTTTTAGTCTCGGACTCTTGCCTTCCCTGAATACGTATGCTCTTTCCCGTGCACCTTACGTGATCGTGGCGAATCAGAAACAGTAAGGGAATGTTTTTTTTCTTGTCTTCTCGGCTACGTATGCTCTTTGTTATGCACCTTGTGCGATCACGACAAATCAAAAACAATGAGAAAACTTGAAAACGTAGACTTTCTGGGTAAGCTAACCAAGATCTAACCCCATTGTGTGGAAAAAGTTTTTTTGTTTTGTTTTTTTTTTGTGATTTGCAAGAAAAGAAAGCAAGCACGGAGAATGAGAGAGAAGAGTTATAAAAAAAACCCTTCCTCTTTCCATTATTTTACATTTTTTTAAACTTAGCTCACTTGGTCCAAAGTTGTTTTATTACTTAATAGGTCTTGAGTTCAAGTCTTATTAAGCTACTTTTTAGTGCATGCAATTTCTATTTTCAAGTTACTTTATTGTAAAAGTGCATCTCACATAAATAAAATAAAATAAAAGTGATTCACTTAAGTCTTTTAATTTATTGCCGCACTATTTAAAAGTGAACATCACTTATTCTACAAAAGTGATTCACTTCAAACCAACTTTATTGTAAAAGTGATTGTCAAAGGTTGATCTTGGGAAGAGGGGGCTTCTTTTTTTCGTTGGTCAAGTTAATATCTACCACGTCACTATTGGGGACATATTCAACTTTTTCTTTGATCAAGCATAACTTCATTATCCAGAATCAGTGTTACGTGTCGGTTTTTTTAAAACCGCATATATTTTCGAGCTCTTTGCATCCAGATGGTTAGTTTATGTTTTTTCAACCATTATTTTACAGTATGGCCACCCCTTGTGATATTATACTTACAAGTTCTAACTATTTCTCATGGAAATCTCATATGGAGGATGTTCTGCGAAGTAGGGGACTTTTCCAGGATAACCTTAGGGAAAGAAACAGAACCCACTGATGATGATAAGAAAATTAAATGGGCAAATAGATGTGATGAATCTCGTGGATTGATTGGGATGTCAATCTCTACTAATTTGCAATTCCACATATCTGGAATTGATGAACCTTATCTTGCTTGGGAAAAGTTGGAATCTGTGTTTGGTAAACACAATGAAATTCGGGGTCATCAACTTGAAAATGAGTTGCTTTCCTTAAATCCAAATGATTTTTCATGCATTCAAGACTATTTATTTAAGTATAAAACACTTAGGCTATTATGTGCAGAATGCAAGATTAAGAAATAAGAAAAAAAATTTATTTATCATATTCTTTCAAAACTTGGACTTGCATATTCTATTTTTGTATCTACATTCTACTCCATGAAATAATCCTTGACTGCAACTAGCTATCAAGAGCCTAGTCTTGAATCCTTTTGTGATTCCTTAATTAGAGAGCAAGATAATCTCATTCATCTTGGAATAATTAACAATGCAGATACATCTGGGAAAGCCTTATTGTCCCAACAGAAAGAAAAGTCCAAGCCTCCCAAGAAACAAAATTTTCGCAATAATAAGAAAAACAACAAGGGTCCCAAACCCTCTCAGTAAGCTCCTTCTTTAAAAAATGACAAAGGATCCAAGCGAAAAGGAAAAAAGACTGAATGTCTTTGCAATTTTTGTGGGAAAGATAATCATGATGAATCTAAGTGTTTCAAGAAAATGGTAGCCTTAGAAGCAGCAATGAAGAAGCACCACATTAGCATAGATTCGTCTTCAGAATATAACTCTCATGGACATGCACTTTGTGCTTCTGGTTACTCTTATACTGCATCTTCTTCTTCTACTTCAATTTAATGGCTCATTGATTCTGGAGCATCTCATCATATGGCTAAGGATAAATCCATCTTTTCTACTATGCATGAATGTAACACCAAACAAATATTTGTTAGTGATGATAGATTTCTAAGTGTTGTAGGATCTGGAACAGTTCCAGTAGAAAATGGTCATTTCAGTAATGTACTATGTGTTCCGAAAATTTCCTGCAATTTGTTTTCAGTCTATCAAATTACTCATTCAGGTGAAGGTAAAACTGTGACTTTTACACCTCACCAAGTTGTAATCAAGGATTTTTAAAATCCTCAAAATGTCCTTGCTACTGGAACTGTTGATGATATTACCAGGTTGTACAAATTTAACAACTTTGGGTCATCACATTTTCCTTCTTTTTTTGTTGCTCATAGTGATAACATGAGCAAACTTTGACATGAGCGATTTGGTCACTTAAATTATCGCTCATTGCAACAACTATGTAAAGACAATATGGTGACTGGTCTTCCACTAGTATCTTGCAAGGATCGTGTTTGTTCTGGTTGTGTACTCAAAAAACATCATCGAGACAGTTTTGACAAACGTGACTCTTGGCACGCCTCGGTTCCTTTGGAGCTTGTGCATAGTGACTTGTGTGGTCCTCTTCCATCTACTTCCTTTTTTGGTTTCAAATATTTCTTAACTTTCATTGATGACTACTCCAGACGCACTTAATTTTACTTCCTAAAACTTAAGAGTGAAGTATTTAACATGTTCTTGGCCTACAAGGCCCTTGTTGAAAAACAATCTGGTCATCAAATTATTAAGTTAAGATATGACAATGGAGGAGAATATGTTAACAACAAGTTCACTACTTTCTGCACTGAACAAGGAATCCAACAATAGCACACTGTTCCATATACACCTCAACAATATGGTGTATTTGAACAGAAGAATCGCACTTTAAAAGAAATGGCTAATTGTATGATCAAATCTAAGGGACTAAGTCTTAAATATTGGGCTGAGGCCATAAATTGTGCAAATTACATAGTTAATCGCACACCCACTAAAGTTTTACAAGGTATAACATCGGAAGAAGCATGGAGTAAAATTAAACCAGATGTAAGTCACTTTCGTGTGTTTGGTTGTGAAGCATGGGCTCACATTCCGGATGAAAAACGGAAAGCATTGCAGCCTAAAAGTGAAAAGTGCATATTTGTTGGATATTCTAAAGATGTAAAAGGTTATAGACTTCTTCAGCTCCATTCACATGATATAATAATTAGAAGAGATGTTAAATTTGATCAAAATCTCTTGGCCTGTGAGCCTAACTTGGCGAGTGTGCCATCTTTGGCTTGCGAGCATGATTCAGCGATTGTGCCTTTTCTTCTTCTTCTAACTTCCTTGACAGGTTTCCAACTCCAGTTTCTGATGATGATAGTGAGGATGAAAATCCATCTCTGCCTGCTCATGTTCCTCCAATTGCACCATCACCAATGCCTCCTCGATTGGTCCATTCAACATGTGAAGCAACTGATGATCTTGCCGGTGATCCTAGAGATCAACGTCAAGCACGTTCTCAGTTTCAGTGAGCCTCTTCTCTTTTGGCTCAATTTTCCGAGAATCATGATCCAAAAACTTTTGCAGAAGCTTTAGGAAATCCAGATTGGGATGCAGCTATGGATGAAGAATATCGTTCCTTAATGGCAAACGATACTTGGGATCTTCTTCCTCTTCCAAAAGGAAGAAAACTTGTCAGATGTAAATGGGTCTACAAAACTAAGTATGCATCAGATGGAAGTGTTGAAAGAATTAATGCAAGTTTAGTTGCCAAAGGTTTTTCCCAAGTTGAAGGGATTGACTACAATGAAACCTTTGCTCCTGTAATAAAAATGAATTCCATCCACCTTGTTCTTTCCCTTGCAGCCTTACATAACTAGGAAGTCCATCAAATGGATGTCAAGTATGCCTTCTTACATGGTGATTTACATGAGGAAATTTACATGGAACAACCTCCTGGATATGTTCAGAATAACTCTAGCCTTGTTTGTCTCCTTAAGAAATCCTTATATAGCCTTAAGCAAGCTCCTAGAGCTTGGTATGCCAAAATGGATAGCTTTCTCCTTGACACTGGTTTTTCTAGATGCCATTCTGACCCCAATGTCTATACCAAGAAAGTAGGAAACCATCTCATCATACTTGTTCTTTATGTTGATGATCTTATCCTTACTGGTAGTGACCCGAAACTTATAACCCGTGTGAAATCTAGTCTTAAGCAAAATTTTGAAATGTAAGACTTAGGACATTTGCATTATTTTCTTGGTCTCCAAGTCTTGCAAAACAAAGAAGGAATATTTCTTTCCCAGTCGAAGTATGCTTGTGACCTTCTTCGTCTCTTCCACATGGAATATTGTAAACCAACCCCTTCTCCCTTCCAGTCTAAAGTCAAACTTTCTGCCACTTGTACTTCCCCTGAAGTAGATGCCACCTTGTATCGTCAACTTGTTGGTAGTATTTTATACTTAACTCATTCCCGTCCTAACCTTTCCTTTGTCGTTGGTCGTGTTGCCTGTTATGTGCAAAATCCTCATGAAATTCACTGGAAAGAAGCAAAAAGAATACTTCGATATATTTGAGGTACAATTCAGTTTGGGATTCATTACGTTATAGGGGGGGAACATTTGTTGGTTGGTTTCACTGATTCAGATTGGGCCGACGATCTTGATGATCGGAAGTCTACTGCAGGTTATGTTTTTAGTCTGGGATCTGGACCTATCACTTGGGCTTGTAAGAAACAACAAGAACTTTCTCTTTCTTTAGCAGAAGCAAAATATCGAGCCGCAATTAATGCCAGTCAGGAAGCTTTATGGCTTCGGCATATCCTTTAAGAGTTTGGATTTGAGTAACAGTAGCCTACTCCACTTTGGTGCAATAATCAAAGTGCCATCAAGCTTTCCAAAGATCCAGTTCTACATCAGCACAGCAAACACATTTAGCTACACATGCACTTCATCTGAAATCTTGTTCATGATTATGTTATTGAAGTGCTCTATTGCCCTACAGATGATCAAGTTGCAGACATCTTCACCAAGTCTATTACAGAAGCGAATTTTTCTAAACTTCAATTTATGTTAGGAGTTCAGGAATGTGTCCTTAAGGGGAGATAGGCTCTAATACCTCCTTCCTTCTTCTAATAGTGTCAGTTTTGTAAATCCTTCAATCCTATCCCAAGTTGTTCTAAAGGGGGGATGTTCGGATATTTAGACACTTAGGAGTTAGTTAAGATCAACTTGTGTAATATATCCGTTAGGTAAAAGTGTGTTTCTTTAGTATGCATTAGTATGCATTTGTAAATATTCTAATCCGGCGGTCACGATATGTTCTAGACATAGAGTGATCCGACGGTTCAACTTCTCTTAGATCATACCTATCATTGATCCGTGGCTTAACACCCGATTGGTCTATGATCTCTATTTAAAGAACATAGAGGGTCCTTGGCTAGTTGATCTATTATGAGAAGCTCATGTAACTTTCTTTCTTTTGCATAATAAATTGCTCCAAGTAGCTATTTGGCTTGGGTCGTGGACTATTTCCTTCTCGAGGGTTTTAACCACGTGAAAAACATTGGTGTGTTGATCTGTGATCTATTTGTGTGAAGCAGTTGCTCAAGGTGTTCGATCTTTTGGGAGTACCCTGTGTACCCGAATAGAAAGAAAACTCGGTATCGTTCATGTTTAGAGAGTCTGAATGAATACAAAAGAAGACTCCAAAGGGGTCCTTTTTCGTAGGATTTAGTCTCTAAGGCCCAAAAAAGTGTAAAATTATATCTTAGAGAACTCTTCCATTCATGATTTGCTGGATTGTTCCTTTTTCATAAATAGTCCTATCCGAACCGAAAAAGAGATAACCTACCGTCGGATGGATGACTCTTCAAATACTTTAACGAGTGTGAAGAAGACAAGGTCGCTCGATAATTTTTTCGTATTTAGGGAGCCTGAAAGGAGTTTAAAGAGAACTCCATGAGATTTCTTTACACAATGACATATTTTTTACGATCCTGGAAAGAATTGAAAACGGAATCGATGACCTTTTCGTGTTTAAGGAGCCTGAAAAAGAGGTGAAAAGAGGACTCCATGACACTTCTTTACACGATGTTGATTTTTACGATCCTGAAAAGAAACTTGAATTGGACTCGAACCTTTGATACTAGATTTTAACAAGTGTGACAAAGTGTCATAATAAACACTCAATGACCTTTTTTGTTTTATGAAAGTGCAAAAAAGCCATAAACAAACCTTCAAAGCATCTTATTAAAGCTCTCTTATCCTGCAAACGACTCAGAAACAAGTGTTAAATGCATTAAGACTAGCATTAAGGGATTATGACAGATAAACTTTGACTAAAATATGATTTACATCAAAACTATGGTATGTCAGACCCAAAAATGCCTATATAATTCATGTAAATAGTAAAAAACCAAATCATTTCACTATTTACCTATAGCAGAGAGCACTTGGAGCATTTTCTTAGCCAGATCTTCCATAGCTGATACTGGGGGTTTCCACTGTCCATTTTCAGCATCGTCAGTTGTAGGTAACAGCTAAGACCCTTCTCTTTCATTTCATAGCATTTATTTTGATATTTGGTGGGGTTTGGGGCTTACATGGAAAGCCCTAAAACCTTAAAAGTGGGCACTGCGGCTACCCCTTGTGGGATACACAATACCACCCAAAAACTACACCAATAACACAGTGGACAGGTGGTACCACCGCCTATCTCCAATGGTGCACAGGTGGTGCCAACTATGGAGAACTTAATCTAATAGCATGGGCAATATAAATTCATTCCCTTGATTTTTAATGATTTAAGGATGATTCTAATGCATACCATTATTGTTTTTGGCAGGTCTCGATGACTCAAAACATGGTGATATGGAAAGAAAGAATGCATGACAATGAGGATGCTGCTACTGAGAGAAATTTGGGTTGCATTTCCACATTACGGGACTGTGGGCTCTTGAATTTCTTTCGGACCCCAAGCATGGTGTCACATGAGTAGTTATTGGAACACATACTGCAGATGTGGAATCCAGAGCAGCAGTAGTTCAAGGTGGGGGGCCATATCCTTACAGTGGAAGTAGAGGACATCAACTTCTTGACAGGTCTCTCGAGACGGGGTGCCCCCATCTCACTGACAGGATCCTGTGGAGGGGATATTACCACTTGAGAGCTTATAGATCGACACTATGCACCAGGGATAGGTACATCAGGGAAGAATATCCCCATCAAAGCAGCGATAGATATGGCCTTACGAACCGTCTTATTTACCATGCAGAGGGTGACCAGGAGTCAGGGTGTGCACCAGGTTTCTAGGGAACACATGCTGTATGCCATAGAGGCCATGGCACCCACGGTGTTCAACTGGGTGGAAGCCATGCTTCCAATCTTCAAAGATCAGCTAACTAAGTGTCGGTGGGGAGAGCTAAAGTAGTTTGGGTTTGGTTCCATTTTATCCTGCTTCTTCTTCGAGGGGGTTCCATAGATGAGACCTCAGGTGGTCTTCCAGATTTTGAGAGCACGGGACCCCCGTATGCTAAGGTGGGTCCAAGTCATGGTTCACAAAGGAGCGGGTAGGGGAAGGGTGAAGTTCGGTGACCCATTCTTCAGATGGCTCTGAGATCAAATTCTCATGGTTGAGGATTATGCTTACGTAGGCATGGAATTCACCGAAGATCCTAACCTACCACTCCCACGTAGAGGATAGTGGGGCGATATCGGTAAGAAGCAAGAAACCCTAAAATGGATGAAATGTATTTATGTTTTTTAAAGTTTTATATTTTTTATGTTAAGTGATGAGACCTGTATATTCTCATGTATATGTGAGACTTGGAGGAGTATCTCCATTGGATAGGTGAGCGGGAGCCCGCTTTGTACCACAGGGTGATGACATCATCGGGGAGCTGGAGGAAAACCTGGAGAGGTTGACCTTGGACATCCCAGATGCTGACATTGATGACCTCCTTATGAGATATCATAGATCCACATCAAGAGTACCGGGTTGATTCAGTACGATGCTACGTAGGGTAGCTCGAGCAGTGATGTGCTATCACGAGCACCACTAGTGTATGAGATATGTACTGAAAGCTGACAGCTTCAGGATTTTGTATGATGATTTTTCCTGAAATCCTATGTGCTTCAGATGAGGTCTTGGGACCTATTTTTGTAAACTTTTTCGTATATATATATATATATATATATATATATATATACAGACTTTTACACGGTGTTTATATGTTTCAAATGGAAAAATGTATTTTCTATGAGTTTTATGTGTCTTTGAATGTTTATTTACAATGTACCATGTTTGATTTGATGTCATGAATGGGCGATATGCCAATCTAGGATGTAATTATCCAATGAATCAGCAACTACATTATGTTCCCTAGGGATATGCCTATAGGTAATAGTTTCAAATGACCTTTCCAGCAAACGTACTCTCTGGAAGAGGCGGAGGAGCATAGGGTTTCTAATGGTGTAAACATGGTTTAAATGACAAACCACGAGCTGCGATTCCATCAAGACTACTGGATCATGAACATCTTGGGAGGTAGCTTCAATCAAAAGACCGATGACCACTTCATACTCGGCGATGTTATTAGGAGCAGGACCTATGTAAACTGCTCCTGAACTGACCAAATATTCAGCTGGGGAATAGAGGACCCAAGTAGCCGAGGCGAGATTCAAGGTGTGGTGGCAAGCACCATTAGTGAAGTCATAGAAAGCCATCCGCATGACCAAAACATGGTATAAACAGATGCGGACACTAAAACTCAAAACCATCTTGAAAATACTAAAAGCACATTGAAAGTCAATCAATATACATATATACAAGATACTATCCAAGAAATACCTAGGCATAGTACCTTTTCAGGTACAACCCATTGTGAGGTTGCCCCAAAGGGATTCCATAACAATCAACGAGCTCATAAGCTCCTTTCTCTAACACCTTAGAAATAATCAAAGGTCCATACCACATGGACTCGAACTTACCCTTCCCTAGTTTGTCATATCTCTGGTCATTAGTCAATACTAGGTCACCCTCATTAAAGGCACGAGGATGGATGGATTTATCATACTATGCCTTGACACATTTCTTATGTGCCTCATTAGCCAAGGAAACATCTCTGCAAGTCTCATAAAGGTTACTCAAGTACAAAAATATTTCTTCCTCTGTGGAAGTGTCTGGGAGAAGTTCGATGGCAAGTTGTAAATATGGAATCTGACATTGGATCGGCAAGACAGCTTCGAGTCCATAGACAAGCTGGAATGGCGTGAAACCAGTAGCTGTTTTCACAGAAGTCCGATAAGCCCAAAGAGTGGAGAAAATAACATAGTGCCAGTTGGATTTATGATCTCCAACCATCCAAGAAAGCATAGTTTTCAAAAAAAAATTGATGGCCTGTACCTAACCATTAGCTTGCGGATAATATGATGTAGAGTTTTCATGGAGTAAACCTAGCTTGGCACTTAGTTCCTCCATCATTTGATCATAGAAATGAGATCCGTGATCAATGACGATGGACTGTGGAACTGCAAATCTAGCTATGATATGATTGTACAAGAAGATAGCGGTAGTCTTACCATCTTCTGCATATGTAGGCATGGCCTCAGCCCATTTTGTGAAATAATCAATGGGTACGATGATGTAACAATGCTCCCTGGTTGAGGTAGGCTTACAATGCATGAAGTCAATCCCCCATTTGGAGAATGGACCAATGGCAATAATGGGGTGTAGCCGGGCAGGATGGGTGCGCTTTTTAGGATAAAAGTGTTGACAAGGTGGGAATTTCTTAATAGCCTCATGATAGTCTTTGAAGACAGAAGGCAAGAAATAGCCAACGCGAAGGATTTTCCAGGCTATAGCCATCCCAGATAAATGACCGTCACATGCTCCAAAGTGGCAATCATTCAACACATGTTCAGCCTCCTCATGGGTGAGGCATCATCGGAGAATGGAGTCGATCCCACGTCTATACAAAGTATCATTCAAGATGAGGTAGTATTTCACATGGTGACGGATACGGCGATGATCATCATGGATAAATGTGGCTGAAATCGTTGTGTTTGGAGATTAATCAGCAAATCTCCATACCAAGGATCAGTAGTGCTAATAAGGAACATGAATTCATCCGAAAATGAATAACTAGGCTCAGATTCCACCGAATCATAGGGAAGATCACATATAAGCTCAGAAAAGACCAAGGATTTCTTTGATGTGGCCTTCGCAAACTCCAGATTGAACTCCTGAAGGATGACAATCCAACGGGAGTACTTACCCCCGAGTACCTGACGAGTCAGGATGTAGTACATTGGGTTCTGGTCTGTCAATATGGTGGTAGTGCGAAGCAAAATGTAGTGACAGAACTTTTGTACAGTAATGACCATGGCCAATACTAACTTTTCCACACATGAATAACATGTTTTGGAATCCATAAGATTCTTACTGGTGTAATAAATCACGTGCTCCTGACTGTGGAGATTGTCCTGCACTAAAACCATAGTGATGGTAGTAGCGGAGGTAGCAATATACAAGAGAAATTCCTTTGAATAATCCGGGGGGTGTATCACAGGTGAATGAGTCAGAGCGTGCTTAAGATTATCAAAGGCACGTTGGGCTTGGTCATCCTAAAATAATTGTGTGTTCTTCTTGAGGAGACGCATATAACCGTGCATTTTCTCTGCGAAATTGCACACGAAACGGTGGAGAAAGTTTTCCTTCCCTTGCAAATTTTGGAGTTTAAGGAGGTTAGTTGGGGCTAGTGGATCTAAGATAGCGACAATATTCAAAGGATTGATCTGGATGCCATCTTTGGATACCACAAAGCCTAGCAGATGTCTCGTCTCAACGCAAAAAACAAATTTATGCGGATTGATCCGTATATTATAATGACGACATCTCAGGAATATGTCTCTAAGATGACCAGGATGGTCCTCCTGTTGTTGTGAATGAGCAGGTAGGTCGTCAAGGTACGGTTCAATAATATGTTTAATTTCATGAAACGCATAGGACATCGCACGCTGGAATGTGGCTCCAACATTTTTCAAGCCAAAAGGTAACTTCTTATATGCAAAGGTCCCCCATGGGAAAATGAATTTCGTCTTAAGCTGATCGGAGGGTAATATCTCAATCTGATTATAGCCAAAGAAGCCATCCATGAATGAAAAGATGACACTTCCGACACAGTTGTCAATAATCTGATCGATGTGCGGGGTAGGAAAGTTGTCCTTGGGACAAGATTTATTTAAATCCCTAAAGTCAATGTAGACTATAATGGTGCCCTACTTTTTATTGAAAGAGACAATGTTCTATACCCATTCCATCAGAGGTACAAGATAAATAAACATAGCCTTGAGAAGTTTCTCAATTTCATCTTTAATAGCTGTGGCCTTCCAAGGATGGACTTGCCTAAGTTTTTACCTGATAGGTTTAGCCGTGGGATAGGTTTTAATCTCATGGACCACAATGGATGGGTCAATACCCATCATCTCTTCATAGGACCATGAAAAAATATCATGGAATTCCTTAAAAAGTGCCTTGTATGCTTCAGATTCATCTGTCAAGCAGTTCTGCCCAACATGAACATTCTCGATAACATCAGGCTTGGTTGATATGTCAATCGGGTTTGTCTGAGTAATGTTGCAAAGGTTTCCTTCAGAATCTGTATCTTGCAACAATATAGGACTTTGGGAAATGGTGACAATATCAGTAGGAAACAAGGATGCGAAATCATAACTACCCGAACTGGTATTGGGGAGGAACATGGATCTATGATGGTGATCCTCGAAAATGGGCTCATCTGTATTCATGATATCCATAATGGACTCATCGAAAGGAAAAGTATCAGAGAGATCATCTAGAACAGGAAGAGAAGGTTCTAACCCATACGGTAAATGGTAAGGATCCGAAGCCACTAGATGAAGGTCATCAGTGTGATCATCGAAAAAGGTTTGAATGGTGTCATACATAGCTTCGTGTGGACTCAACGAGGTGGAATCAACAACATGTTTTCCCTTAGGCTCATAATCAAATGAGGCGATCATATGGACTGTCACGGTATCCGTGCTAGAAGGGGTGGATGGAAAAATCCCCATAAGGCATGACTCCTTCAACATGCCTACCTCAATCGACTGGTAAGGAGGAGGGGACTATCCTAACATGGGGATGTTATTAGCCGTGGAGGTAGTAACATCCAGCATATAGAAATCAAGCTGATCAATAGTAACAATTCTCCCTAGATACAGGAATTGGACTATTCAAAATATTGTTGAAGCAACAGCAGTCATGGCATAGAACCAATTCCTTCCTGGAAAGAGGTTGTAATCTAAAGGGGAATCTACCACTTCTACTTGGATGGAAATGGTTTTTCCCCCCAGCTCGATTGCTAGGGATGATATGAGACCATGGGGTTGGAAACCTCGTCTGTCAAAGGATTTAAGGGTCGTAGGTGATGTGACAAGCTCAGGAGATCCGAGATCCCTCCAACAAGTCAGAGATAACACCGAGGTCGAAGCTCCTTCATCTAGTACCGTTTGAAAGACTTTATTTCCCAATACTTTTGTAATGATTTGAAAATAAATTTTATGCGGTAATATAGGATTGTAGTTCTCAACATTGAAATCAATCAAGTTAGTATTATCTGGGTCTAAATCTCCTAATGTTGTCCACAAGTTCGTGCGTTGTGTGGGGCAACTTTGGAGCACTTCTAGGGTAGACATCGCACAAGGTTCCTGAGCGAGATCTTCAACCACATTATCTAATAGAGCAGATCGGGCATTGGGATTAAAGACATCCTTTCGAAGAGTACTCTTAGGTGGGTGCAAAATCATGTCAAGAGTAGGCTTCTCGATAGATAAGGGGACAGTAGACAAGGATTCAGGAGAACTAGTAGAGGGGAATTTCCCTGAAGAAGATTGATCTTGTTTCTTATCTGTGAGTTTATCATAATTATGACTTCAAGTTTGTATATGGATGGTATCTAAGGACATGATATGAATTTACTCTGACAAACTAGAGTTACCCTGATTAGACATGTGGTCTATCAGTTGTTGTTGAGAGGGAAAAGGATCCGTAAGTACTGCAGGTGCGGGATTGGACTTTAGAAATTGAGAGATTTCGTCTCGACGAGGACACTCCTTTGAAAAATGGTCACCACCACATAGAAGATAGGGATATTTTTCCTTCCTTTTCCCTTTGTTTTTATCACTGTTGGTTGGTATTGGATTCTCCGATTGGTTTCCAGGTTTTTTATTTCTATGTTTACCTTTCTTTTTATTATTACCCAAGGTTTGAGTACTTTGAATAGAATTGACCTCGATAGAAACCTTAGGAGTCGAAGGAGTAGGGTTGGAAGTTTGGTTTTTCTTAGCAGGTTTCGCTGTGGACAAGGATTGGATTGAACCAACAATCCCATCAACAGGTACTTCTGCTGGTGGCTTGGCAGGATCAGTGCTGGGGCGAGGAGCTTGAGGAATCAGGTCATAAAGAGTTCTAGACTGGGAATAGACCAAGTCTAGGTATTGATCCCGACTAATAGCCTACTCTTTGGTAATGACACCACCCATAGCCACATCTCGGGAAATAGGAGGCAACAAGGATTTAGTGAACCAATCAGCTAGTAACTACTCCGGAATAGGGGCCTTAATAAGCCTTCTCTACCTTCTCCACTCATGAATATGATAAAAAATGTGGGTGGAGGTGTCCTGTCACAGACGGGTTAAAATATCAATGCCCATTTCATAATGAATAGGGAGCTGAAAGTGTGTAAGAAACATGGTTGCCAACGAGCCAAAATCCACAAATGAATGTTGTGGGAGTTCAATGTACCACTTCGTGGCCGTACCGGTCAAAGTTCACTGAAAGAGTCGTAACCGAAGGGAGTCATCCATGAGGGAGTTGGAAGAACACCACAAATGTAATGTCATAACATGGTTCTTCATATCTTCTCCCTACTTCCGATCGAATTTCAGAATATCCGATGGTAAATTTACCAGAATGGGAGGCCACAAGGGATTGTGTTGAATGGGGTCATTAATCAACTTGGACAAATCAGGTAAGTCCAAAGTTTCTAGGAAACATAACTGTTGGTTGGGTTGCATGTACTGGTAATACTGATATGTCATATAATTACTAGTAGGACCATAAGTTGACTGAAAAATAGTTTATTGTGATGAAGAACTACTGGAAAATCCGCCCGTAGGGGGTTGATTTTCGGGATCAAGACCACTAGGACCACTGGGGCCTCCAGGAGGAGGACCACTAGGGCCACTGGGACCACCAGGACCACTGGGACCATTAGGACCACTAGGACCACAAGGAGGTGGACCACCAGACCCTCCAGAGCCACTAGGAGGTAAACCTCCAAAGTCTCCAGAACCACTAGGTGGAGGGCCACCAAACCCTCCAGATCCATAAGGAGGAAATCCACCAGGCCCCCTAGGACCACTAGGACCACTAGGATCATAAGGAGGAAATTTTCCAGATTCTCCGAGACCATTAGGTCCCCCAGGGGGAGGACCTCCATAAGGTGGTCCTCCGGCACCTCCCACAGTATGTATAGGTATCCCCCCCATAGTTGGCATGTAAGACCAGTTGGGTTGCCCCCATGGTGTAAAAGTGTTAATAGAGTATGGAATTCTAGCATAAGGCATTTCTGTAGGATTGGGTGGATGATTACCTACAGGTATTTGATAACCATAACCTCTAGAAGACTGAATGATTATAGGCTATGTCCCCAAGGGCTGACCTGAACTCGATGGGGGATTAACCGCAGTAGTATGGGTGGGAGGGACATAAACTATATATGGTTCTATTTTAGAGGTCTTCCCTTGACTAGGTACAATTTCAGCCACAGATAACGTAGGTTGTGCCGAGGGTTGCCCCCGGCACTAGAAGGTATTGACGAAGCGAGAATTGAAGGTTGGGCCCTAGGTGCAGAACACCTGGGAGGATTAGGAACAACCATAACATGAGAGGTGATAGGGGTGGTAATTTGACCTGGGTTGTGTGGTGTTACTACATGATTTATAATTGGTTCAATGGGTCTCATAGAATCGACAAGTGAACGATATCCCACAGGAAGAGATGTGGAATGTGATGGTGTTGCTCCTAATATTTCATCTATTTGCTTATCAATCTCCTGTGCATGGAGAATGGAAGCATGGTATTCCCTACATTCTTCTTTGTCTTCAGAAGAGTTTACACAGGTTCCAAATGAGGCAATGGACTATCCTACAGGTGTATCCGAAAATGGAGCATTGGGACCAAAATCCGGATGGGTTGTATCATCAACATGACCTTTCGTGGGATAATGGAATGATGTATTTCCCTGAGAAGGTTGTTGGAACAAGGGAGGCAAGTGTGAAGAATATGGTACTCCACTTTCCGCAACCACATTGTCTCCCACTTGGGAGGTGGTAGCAGCTCCTTGGTCGATATCTTCCATAGGATTTTCTCCTGAACCAGGAATAAAATCAGGTGGCAAGCATCGTACTCTTCTGGACTATCTTAACTCAGCCACTTGTATATTTCCTATCTAACCTAGGGTCTGAAAATCTAGAAAACACACCAAAAAATGTCCCTACACAAGATATAGATCAAAACAAGCACACTTAAAATGATAGGACAAGTTCAAAAGTCAGGTCTCTCACCATGATTGTCAAGAAGGTGCCACTCGCGATATACCTCAAGGGTACATGCGTAGTAATCTCCCCAAATGTTGTTTTCATTGTATGGCTCCAAACAAGACAGCCAAAGGGATTTTATCAGATGGATCAGGTATCCTAGTAGGGTCTCCCGATATAGTCAAGGTACATGAGAGCTCAAATCGGTAGTAGTGTTGTCTAATGCATAACCGTACACAAGGGGCCTTCCAATATACAATCGAGTACGTGAATTACCTTTCTATATACCTCAAGGGTATGTGAAAGGTTGTTCGATATACTGATGGTACGTGGAAGAACCACGCAAGTCCTGGGATGTAATGCTGACAAATAACGACAACTCCTACATTTAACGACACCCGAACACATCTCTAACCTATCACTCAATTGCTACGTAAATTTTAACCTGCAACTACCGTTAATTTTAAAGTGGATGGTTAAGTGAATGCATGACGTTTTGACAGAAAAGTAAAACCATGCGATATGCTTGTGCAAATGTTCACTTTAGCGTTCAGTATGCCTACTAATGAGAGGGAAAGAGAGTGTTTTCTTTTTGTTTCAAAACCAAAAATATCTCCAAGCAACAGTCATGAACACCAAATAAAAGACAAGCAATAAATTTTCCAAACTAATTTCTCCTTTCTGAAAGCAAATGAGAAGGGGAAGAATCTCTTTTCCTAAAAGAAAAACAAGAAGCACACCTATATGCAAATGCACTCTATTTTTTCAATTCTCTCAAAACATAAGCAAATCTAACTTAAAACTACCATTTTTTTATTTTGATTGAGATAGTTCTAATGCATAAGAGACGAAAGAACATGAAGGTCCTGAAAGCTTGTAAATCCATTCAGACAACCAATGTTCAACGCTCAATGATGATATCCTAATCTGAGTAAAAAAATTTCTTTTTTTAAAGGAAGGAAAAAGAAGTTTACTATGCAAATAAGAAATGAAACCTAGAAACTAATCTAGTGTTCTTCTTTTAGTCTATGCAACAGAAACGAAAAGAGATTTTAATAACACCCTAAGATTTTCAGAAAACAAGAAATCCCTTCGTAAACACAACCAACAAGCATGGAAGCAGATGAACAATCAAAAGACCTAATCAAAATTTTGAAATTCCACTCAAATAAATCTTAAACCATAAAATTATGAAGCCACAAACATCAGATTCTATAACACAAGTCTGATAAGTAGGGCTGAAAACAAAAAAGCCTAAATTTTTGCAAAAAAAATGAGGAAAAAAGGATTTGGAATGATGCCTACCTAGCACCGTGCTTCTCAGGTGTTGACAGAGCGTTTCTAACCCAGAACCACTTCTTGCCAATAGGATACAGGTGGTGGCACCACGTACTACCCACTTTGTTCAAGCGGTGGCACCGCTCCTCATACACAACATAGGTACAGTTCCTTGTAGATGACCAAAACACAAAGAGAACGATGGATCAAGTCAGAAAAAGACTAGATCAAGGTGAATACTATTAGATTGAGTATGAAAATAGAGCATAAATGATCGAAATGACTCAGATCTGAACAGGTCTGGATGTTCCAAACCCAAATGAAGTAAGTCAGAAAGTAGATCTGACTGAAGAGAGTTGAAGAAGGATCCTGGATTTGGACAAGAGTTCTAGACTGAGGAAGATCAGAACAACTAATACACTATTCCCCAGCAGAGTCACCAGATTTGTTAGCAAGAATATTTCACCTCGTGTGGATAGCAAGGTGTTCCACTGGTCTGAATGGTTCAGATCCAGAACAAATAGAGGACAGAGGTTGAAGACTCTCCCTAGACGCCGTAGATACCTAGAATGTAATGCTTCGATCATTACCCTATGTACCTACAATAATATTTAACACACAAACATATCGAAACCAACAGAGTATAATCTACTAATCTATGTTAGTAACTAAGGAATATAACAACATACATGTGAAATCAAACAACAACAATATGTGTGGGACAGAAATCAGCTTGCATTAATATAGAAATATGAAGAATTTTACCACCAATCCTTAGTGTTGACATGCATCTCCATGAAACCAAGAATTCTCATCCCCAAAAGATTCGACTCTACCTCTTTATGCTCCCCCAAATGGTCTTGGGCCAAGTGATCAATCCAACAACATAACAATACCTTAAGATTTCTCTCCTCAACCATGGCTATGAGCTCATATTTAAAAGACTTAATGGATAGGGATGGTTGAGAGATTAGTGGGTGAGGTGGCCTCTAAGATCCTAGGATGAGGGATCTAGAGCTCAACTGACCCACAATAGTAGGGATAAGTGAGGACATGAGGCTTATCATCTAGAAGCCTTGAGAAACTTCTCTTTTTCCCTTTTTACCGAGGGTACCGCGTTTCTCCTCAAATGACAGAGTGGTTCTGGTAAAAAACGCTTATGGAATAAGGGCCATAAGCGGTGGCACCGCTTGTGGACAATAAGGGATAGGTGGTGTGAACAAGGTACCTCTTCTAGACAATAGAGGAAGCGTGGTGCTGGAAATGTTCATGGAAGATTGATAATAACCATGAATTTCCACTCCAAGAGCTGGGATTCAGGGCAAGTAGGTATGTCAAAGTTGTTATCACATGATGGTGACAGGATTTTAGTATAACATCGATGCGGTCATGACTGGACCCTTGGTCATAAATGTAGGAACAATAAGACAATACAGTGAAAAATCATCAATGGAAAGGAATTTCAAGTCTCTACACAAGAGACCTCATCCGATTCTAATACCGACACTGAGTCAGAATGAAGAACGGCACTAGGAAAATACTTAAGCTTTGAGGACAAATTTTCCTTAAAGGGAGTGGCAATGTAACAAATATAAAATAAAATCTTAATTAGATTAGTTAATTATTATATGAAAGGGTGTAACCCTTCATTCCACATGCTCAAATCCTATAAAGGCGAGCCTCCTTTGTAATTATTATCATCATCTAATATATTATAATATTTATCATTCAAAATGATAGTTGGGTTCGACTAGTATCCGACCAACTGAATTCGGTTGCTCCAGTCATCCTTGTTAATTAGAAAGGTCAGCCTAGCTAAGGAAAATGTTAGTTGGGAAGATCAATATAAATAGGGAGGCACCCTCCCTCATTTCTACACACTCACTCGCACTTGTATTGCACAAGAGAGAGAAAGAAGGACAGACTGAGAAGGAGGAGGACCGATGTATTTGTTATTTTGGCTCTTATTCTTAGGGTTTAGTCTCTCTATCTATGATACCTTGTTTTTTATTCATTGCATATTGGTAATATATATTGAGGAAGTTTTGCTCGGTTTTTCCCTTTAGGGTTTTCCCAAGATAAATTGTTGTGTACCTTGTGATTGTTTTTCTTTTAGTGATCCTCTTTATGTTGTTGTTATGAAATTATATTAAATGTTAATCAAGTTAGGACTTAATCTATTGCACCATATAAAACTTAGCATGGTATCAGAGTTATTTTGAAAAGAGAAGCTTTCATGAGGTAAATCTCTCTCTCCTTCTTTGGACAAGGAAATTAGGGTTTTCTAATAAAGTGGAATTTTTGAGTGAAAGTGAAATAGGGAAGTGTGGCCCTCTTAGCTGCATATTTTGGCACCAAGTTCAAAGTATTCTAGTGGTAAAATCCTCAAGAAATTCAAGCTATATTTTAGCTTGAAACTAGAAAACCAGAAAACCAGAAAATGCAATCCAGGATCTTGCAAGTCCAGTTTCAAGTGTTAGAATTTGGATTCTTTAGAAACCGATTGCACCATCATACTCACCTCAATGAAGCACATATTTTTGTGAGTACAGTTTTCATTTCTAAAAAAAACATTTTTTGTCATTTTCTAATCTCTAGGACAAGATGTATCCAAGCACTAATCTTGATGACAAGTTGGAAGGTATAGAAAAATTGTGTGGTTGGAAATAGAAAATAGGACTCATTCTAGAAGAGAGTGATCTTGCAAATTTTATCAAGGGAGTTGTGTCGGATGCCAAAGAAGATGAAGAAAAATAAAATTACAAGAAATACATGATTAGGGCTAAGAGGATCATAGCTGATTCAATCAAGGATCACTTGATTCCTCAAGTATCCTATCAGGATACACCTAAGGATATGTTATATGCCATATCAATAATGTATGATGAAGAACCTCTTGAGAATTCAGCAAAGGAATAAGTTGAACAATGTATTCTATTCTTTTCTCTCTTTGGGTTTCTGATACCTAGAAATGATACGTGATTGATTGATAGTGGTGCTTCAAAGGACATGCCATGTCAAAATAATACTCTCTACAGTTTTGAAGAAAGGGAATCTCCTCAGAAAGTTTCACTAGGATATGACTATCAATATCCCATCAAGGGAATAAGATAAGACACATACAAGCTTTACTTAAGAACCCCAATAAAGATGAAGGACGTATTATATGTGCTTGGATTGAAGAAGAACTTGCTTTCTATTTCATCCCTAGATAAGAAAGGATTTTTAGTTTCCTTTATAAATGTTGAAGTTCTTATGTCACCTAGAGGTAAATCTATAGAAGATATATCTTTCACTAGAGGGTGGCTTGTATGAACTGAGAGGTCACTCAAAAGAATCCTTGATCCATGATCAAGATATTTCTATTCCTTATGGGATGAAGCAGCAAGGAAAATGTATATGTCCAAAACAAAATATCCCATAGTGCACTTGGATCCAAGATTCCTGAAGAAATGTTCAGAGGCAAGAAACCAAAGGTAAGTCACCTCAAGATATTTGGTTGTCCAGTGTTTGTTCATATACCAAAAGAGAAAATAACCAAGTTGGATCCTTCCAGAAAGAAAGGAATATTTGTTGGGTACTGTGAGTTCTCCAAGGAATTTAGAATCTATATACTAGATTACCATCATATGGAAATTAGCAAGGATGTAACCTTCAACGAAGATGAAACCCTCAAGAAGTCTGTAAAGTGCCAACCTGAAGAAACTATTATCACGAATCTTGTAGATACCCCCTGAGATGATCCTATTCAGGATGGCAAAGGAAAAGCAACTAAAGTCATCACATACAATATCCAGGACTTCTGAAAGAACTCAAATGTCACACCAGTCGAGGATACCGACACTTTGGACCCAATGAAACACTAAGCCTAGGGGGCATCCCTATGACCAATAAACCCTAAAATTAAGGATATTGAACAAATTGGTGAAGTAAAATTGGTTGACTCTCTTAGTTATATGGTTAATTAAAGTTTGAAATGAAAACCGAGAGATTCAGAGCATCCAGGTGAAAAGCACCAATTTTGCCCTAGGGTTTATGCAGGAAAATTGGGATCTAGAGAAAAATGGTGAAATTAAGTAAAATTGGACACTTGGATTGGTTATTTGGTCAAATATTAGGAAAATGGAAATGAAACTAGCAATACCCACTTTTTGGTTTGTGAAAATCACCACTTTCCCCAAAGTGGGTGTTTTCCCCTAGTAGCCTGCTAGTGCTTTGAATGGGAAAACGGAGTCCGATTAAGACAAAAACATAGATCTAGGGGTTTTATGTTAAATCAAAAGTGGGTTTTTAATTTTATATCTCTCCACAAGATAAAACCTATGGATCTATGAAACAAGGGTTTTAATGTGATAGAATGATGAGCAATGCATGTACAAAAAATAAAAGAAGAGAAACTTACCTGCGAGACGTACCTGGAACTCATAGATAGATTGATAAGTGATTAATAATGCTAATATCCCATCAAAATGAACCTTTACGAGTAAGATATTGTTGTTGTTATG
Organism: Pseudotsuga menziesii; assembly: GCA_001517045.1. Taxonomy (NCBI): domain Eukaryota; kingdom Viridiplantae; phylum Streptophyta; class Pinopsida; order Pinales; family Pinaceae; genus Pseudotsuga; species Pseudotsuga menziesii. The sequence continues at coordinate 815,418 of LPNX010036324.1, forward strand.
CCACAATTAGTCACCCTAGTTCCCCCTTCAACCTTCCAGATCAGAGAAAATCAACCGATCCGAAAAATGAATGAGATCTGCAGAATATGAAAATGAAGAGAAAATAAAAAATAATTAAGAAGAATATACTCCTTGAATCAAACACCCCAGAGTCGAGACGAAGGTGGGCTGCCCCACAAAACCGCCCTCTCTCACCTAACGCGCTTGCCTTTCCTATAATGAGATGGGTAAAGAAAAAATGCAAGATCTATCATGAATGAAGCTCAGTATGGAAGAATAGCAATTCCAGTCATTATATCATCAGAACATCCAGAATATACAGAGAAAAGTATTCCTAGACAAAAAATCTCTTTATTAATATCTCGGTGCCAAAGCTCATGAATTACAATGGGGGGATCACCTCTCTTAAATAGTTTTAGAGAGACATAAACCCTAACTTAGTTGATCATCCAATAGTTGAGATTATAACATCATCAAAGGTAGAGATTAAAATATATCAATCAATACATGGATCAAGTGACTAAGTCAAAGAGGGGGTGCATTTTGCTCAAGGACGCCCCTCTAAAGTGAAATGTCACAACAAAACATAAGATATGACATGATACATCATAAGAGGGGGTCACTAGGAGCTTAATTCACCCTAGGCGCCTTTACAACTTCATAATATAAGATATAACAACGAAATACATCAATATCCAAATTAGAGGGGGCACCCCTTGGGGGGATTTCCTCACTAAGCTGAGCCATAAATAAGTAATCCTGACATATTCTCACTGAAAACTACTGGAGGACTATTCAGGATGTCAAGAAGCATCATCTATCAAATTTTCAAGCCATTTCCCTAACCCAGGAATCCAAATTGATTTTCTCAGTGATTTTCTAGTTCATTTTTTGTTGGTACAATCTCTGGAAACCGATAAATCCATCATAACTCACTCCAAGATGCAAATTGGGGAAGAATGACTTCTCTAGATGATCTAGAGACATAGAAGAATGGTGTAAGTGATTACTCATACCCCCTCGAACATTGCTTTGATCTAGGAGAACCAATCATACTGCCATGTGGATTTAAAATAGATGATTTGCCCAATAATTAAGTGATTATAATCACTTTTCTAGAGAACCAAACCCAAAGTATCAAAACTAAAACTATAGTATTGGTCCTGGGCACGTTTCAAATAAATATGCACCATGTTGTATTTTTGAGACACTACCTTGGGAAACATGATTGACTTGGTCAACTAGGTTGACCAGGTCAAAGTAGCCAAAACCAAGGTGAGATAACATGCCAATATGATCCTGCTACATTGCAAGGTAATACATGCTCCAATGGTGTATATCAAAACCCAACTTGAGTCAGTTGTTCATAATCATGGTGACCAACAATAATAATAATAATAAAATATACTTTTACTTCTGAAATATATTAGAGTCTTATGTAAATCTTCTTGGTCATGCCACACTTACAAAGTGTAATCAATGTGCTATAGATAGGTGATGATTGAAGAACAAGGCTAAGGAAAACAAGAAATGACTTTGACTGGCTTTGAATTAGTGGTCTATCCGACTGATAACCAACATGCTCTACCAAGGTGACATATGTATGACAGATAGCAATAGGGGAGGGAGGTGCCTCACAGATGGGTAAAGTACTTGGTTGTTCTTCCCTTGGAATATAACAAGTTTTTCTTTGAAAATTTATTGCAAATATAGGTCAACCTTCAAAGGAAGGTGCCTTGGAAGCCTTCTGTGCTCCAATACTGACAAAGACCCAGTATTTCTAGACTAGTCTCACCCTGTGGCCCTATGGGGGCCATTGAGATGAACACTATACAAAGAGTGAGTGCTCATCCTTTGACCATCGAAAATTTCAATATTTTTTCACAATTCATAAGATGGTAGCCAACCTACAAGAGCAGGTTCCCTGGAAATCCTTCTAGCATTCTAGTAAATGACTATGGCCTAGACTCGCTGCCAATGAGCAATCCATAGCCCTGACATGTTTTCTTCTCCCTAGAGCCCCTTTGGAGGGAAAATTGAGCCTTACACTATACAAGGAATGAGTGCTCAACCTCTTGGACACTAACTACCTTTTTCAATATTTTATACTTTTGCATCTTTTAGATATAGATTTTATGTGTTCCGATGCTTTAGTGTTTAGAAACACTGTTATGGTGGAGCACTTATTTTGAGGACTTAAGGAGAACAACTCTATGAACCCAGCCACACTGGCCAAGATACATACTTCATAGCCTAATACACATAGCAACATGGAGTCTATCATACGTAGTAGTCGGAATGGGGAAAGGGTCTTCAATATCACAAGTTATTCATGGAGTAAAAGAAACAATGGATGAATTGGATGGACGGGGATAGATGTTATGGAACCAACCTAGCACTAAGCATTATATTTTGTTTGAGCATGGCATGGGAAACAATCTTCACATTGGACTCCTCGATCAATCCTAACAAAGGTTAGAGCAAAATAAAACATATAAGCATAGGTCACCATAATCATCCTAACATGACAAGCACAAGTGTCTAAGATACATCACAGAGAAAAAATAAACTAAGGAAATATACATGATCTCACCATGTATACCTGTCTCCAACTGATAAGCCCCTATGTGACTGTGTGTACCAACTCCTGATCTATTGCTCTGCTCTAATGAACTATATCATCACTGAAATCATCTCAATGGACTCCTGAATCTCAGTCCTGGCAAGGAAAATATCAAGAAAAAGGCTCTGAAGTGGAATGAACCTATAAAGATCCATACTGATACCCCATGTAAAAGTAGCCCATAATAGAAAAAGAGACAAGTGTGTGTGTTGCATCATGTAAGCCTGGCTGAAAATGTATATGTGATAACATCTATCTTTAGTTGGGACACATGCTCTAAAGAAGAGAGTGCTTGAGAACCTCAAATATCTCTGGTCCACAGCACCACCAACAACAAGCAATCCAGCACATCCTATCGCATCCAGCATTCTGCTTTCTCTCCAAGCATTTACCTATGGTCTACACACATGGAAGCAAGACATACCTGATCATCATGTATGGGAAAAATATATGCGTAAAACAAAATGACAGGAAATAAATGTTGAAAGTAAAATGCTGAAATACATATTCTAATCTACTCAATTTAAATGCATAACAAAAACAGGTACCGAAAATAGAAGACTCATGCATCAATCGGATAGAAGACAAACCCAAACTACTGCTCAAACAAGCTTATTTCATCCTACATGTGCTAACTGATGGTGAAAAAATAAGTAGTTAATTTATAGGGGGGGAGTAATGTTTAAGCATTCTCCCATTGACATATAATTCAAATTCCTCGCCATCTAGAGATTCTAACCAAAATCACCCCTTTCCTACTATTCATCCAATTCTATAAGGTCCCATTGATATCTTATCAAGTTTACCATGATTTCTCGGCTTGGATTTATTTTTGTCCCACAAAAGAACTATATATCCAACTTTGAAATCCAAATCCTGTCACCACCATGTGATAAGACCTTTGACTTACATGTTTTCCCTTAATCCTAGCACTTAGAGTGGAAACCTATGTTTTTTGTCAATTCTACATGAAAAAACTCAGCACCGTGTTTTCCCTATGACCCATGAGTGGTACCTTGCTCACACCGCCTGTATCCTGTTTTCCATAAGCAGTGCCACCACATTTGGTCTTTGGTCCATAAGCGTTTCTCATCTAAACCGCTCTGTCATAAGAGAAGAAAAGTGGTACCCTGGGTAAAATGGGAAAAGGAGAAGTTTCTCGAGGCTTCTAGATCATGAGCCTCATGTTCTCCCTTATCCCTATCATTGTGGGTCAATTGAGATCGAGATCCCCCATCATAGGATCTTATAGGCCACCTCATCCACAATTCTCTCAACTATTCCTATCCATTGAGCCTTATAAATGCAAGCTCATGCCCATGGTTGAGGGGGAGAACTATACAGGTATTGTTATTGTTGTACAGGAATAAACACCCTATAACTGAAGGTCTGGGGTTACCAACATACTCTTAAAAATTGTAGGCAATCAACTTCAAAGTACAGAAAGGAAACAAGAAGATAGGATAGACTCATCAGATTCACGACGGTTGATCCTAGCTTTGTCTTCTTCCGCTTTGCTTCTCCTCCAAAGCTTTCAAGGATGTTTCTCCTTCACCTGTAAAGAGAAAATCCTCCAAGTGCAAGCTTATACATGTATATAGGACAGGTTAGATAAACAGTATATAGAGTGAAAAGATCATCATCATATGTAGTGAGTGTTAATCATAAGGAGGAAACTACATTTATGCTTTTAAAGCTCGACGTTTCGATCTCTCTCTGAGATCATCATCAGGAGTGCTTCCACAAAAGGCATCGAGAGACCAGATAGTTGCTATAAATATGGTTATGAACAAGGTTACGTGATGGTTGCTAAGTCAACGAGAGCTCAAGGTCGGTTTAGGGAATAATAAATTATAGAAACTTTTAACAAGAAAAATAATTAAAGTCATTTTTTTTAATTATTAATTTTGATAGTAAGAACAAGAAAGAAACTTAAAATCACACATTAAAGCCTTGATTTCAATTTATAATTTTTTAAAGACTTTTTAATTACAATTACTCTTTAAAAATTATTACTAATTATTTTCCTTTTATAAAAATATCAAGTTTTTTATTAATTGATTTTAAAAAAGAACTAAAGAAAAATTAAAAATTAAAACGAAAAATAAACAAAAATTAAGATTAGAAAATTTTTTCTAACCTAGCTTTAATCATAAACATTCATCAAACCATAATACATGAAAGACATTCAAAACACATTTGGAATAAGGATTCTCTTTATTAACAATAGTGAATGAGTTAAGGTTACAACCCAATGCCTGAAACAAGGACTCCTATGCAACCAAAGGATTCTAAGTTCTGTTGCTCCAAAGACTTTTGAATAGATACCACCAGCATAACTTTGCTCTCCAAGTATCATTGATTAATACCCTCCCCAAGGCCTTTATTTATACTTAGTGAAATAAGGCAGTTTCGAGGGTTGAGGAGGTTGAGATAGTTAAGATGGTTATAGTTAAGGGCTTAACAAATCTCAAATAATCGTGATTTATTATTTTTAATGTCAAAGGAAAGCGCACGTGAGTATTGATACTGGAAACCCACGTATGATACACGAGTTTCTCTAAGGGAAACCCGTGTACAGATTTGTATGAGGGTTGCAATGACAAATACTCGCGTACAATATGCAACATGCTGTAGGAAAAGTTGCGTATGTATGCGGGTTGCATATAGGAAAAGGCACGTATAGCAATTGACATATTAAAAGGTAAAAATGGAAAGCTAAATGGATAATGAATGTATTTCATAACATGCCCATGTATAGTGTTTTAGGCAACCTTCAATCCATAAATTTCCTTTTGTGTGCCAACATAGGAAAGGTCGGCACTCAGACGGAGAAGTGCCATTTGGGTTGATAACAGATGGCCCCTAATGTGTGAGATCAGAGGGAAGCGATGGCCAAAATAAATTGAAATCTTTATCTTTGGAGAACTCAGAAATCCAATGGACCAGAGGTAGTACCTAAAACAAATACATAATAATGTCATATACAAAGTCATATCTGAGGATGCTATGTTCAATATACTGGAACACTAGCTCCTTTACAATATTTGAGTACATCATATGATACGGGTACAAGACCACGTATATCACAAAGGTATATCGAAGCCACAATTTACAATAATGATGAGTCTTCAAAGAACTGGAAGCCGTGTACATAAATGGAACATAATCTTGCGCAACTTAGTCCATAGGTGAGGAACTAAGGTCTTCAATCCCAAAGAACCAATGCAATCCAAGCCATGTGAATAAATGTAGGCTGAATTCGAACATGGAAAGGATTCAACAGTTTGTCAATAAATAGGTGATAATCAACAACTAATGCAAAGGAATTCACCAATGATAGAAATGAATCCTAAGGTACTATTGTCAAAACTCTAGGTCTTCATCATAAGGAAGTACTGAAGCAGAACCATACTTTGATAAAGAAGGAAATAGATCCTCCAACGGATCACTAGAGTGACTAGGAACTAGGAAAAGGAAGGGAGACATAATAGATAACAGATATAACAATGATGGGATCAGGATAACGATCAAACATTGGGTTGAGTCCTTGAACAGTGAGCACAACACAGAGATGACCCAAGGTGGATTTTAACTTTATTGATAGAACAAATAGACTTATATGTCATGTAGGAGACATGATCAGATTCCCCAGGTATAACGGACAAGAGAAGGAGTAGTAAACTCGAAGTAATAGCTGAACTGAAAGTGAACACTGAGACATGGGTATCAGAAAAACCAGAGAGTGCTATGTTTGAGGATGACATGTTGCCACTAACTGAAAACAAGAGAAAACTTCTTCCTTACCTTCCTTGTTAAATTGTAATGAGTCCAGGAAAGTCAACTCGGATTTCTCTTCATTTTTTAACAAGCTTGAAGAGAAGAGAAAATAATTCTTGATAGTGTCACTGATTCATGGATTTAATGAGCTCGAACTAGTACATGCCCAGCTAGTGTTTTCACATTTAGAGAGTCTGAAAACTCCAAAGAAGACTCCAGGGGGGTCCTTTTTCGTCCAATTTAGTCTCCTGGGGCCGGAAAAGTATAAAACATACCATAGAAGAACTTTCTTAACTTCTGTAGAAGAAAAGGTGAACCTTTTTCGTACTTAGTAAGGGAAGTCCAAAAAATGTTAAATTACCACCTACCCAACGCTCCTTCCAGAACAACATGAATAGCTTGAGTTTTATGAGTGTGAAGGAAATCAAGATTACTCAGACAGATCCATTTGAGTACGAGAAACGGAGCTTACAACAACAAACTCGTTGCTTTGTTCTTTAGGGTTTAATGAGCATGACAAAGACACAAAGTAAACTAAGAATCTTTTTCATGTTTAGGTCCAGAGCATGAAAAAGAGAAAACTAAGTTCATACCGGGAGTTCCTTTTCCGTAAATTTAGTCCCTCAGGTCCGGAAAAGTGATAAACCTGTGCCTGAGAATACTCTTCTCAATTCGAATAGAAAAGAGAGGGATCCTTTCTCATATTATTCCGCATGGTCCAAGAAAGAGATAACCTACCACCAATGCAGATTCCCATTCACATATTCTTAACGAGCTTGAACATACAAGTTAACTCAGCAGTCAAGTCTGTTTTAAGGAGTTAGACCTGGGCCTAAATAAACTCCAAATCTTTCCTGTGAAGTTTTAAGGAGTCTGGAAAAGTCAACTCCCATCCTTCTTATTGTTTTTAACGAGCTCGAAGGAGAGTAGAAAGAATGCTCTAAATGCAAGGAGACGAGTGTCATAGGCAAGCGAAACTAGTTCCAAGCGCGAGGAACGAACCTATGCATAATGCAAGGAAAGCGAGCAAGATAAGGACACTTGAGGAACATCTCCTCAAGGTAAAAGGTGTCAAGTTGCAAAGGCAAAATGATACAAGGCTGAGCAGCGATGAGAACAAAGATGAGGGCTTATACAACGAGCTAAAAGCGTGGAAGTTGGCATCAGGCTCAAAAGCGCGAGCAGGATACATGCAAATGCAGTTATAACTTGAACAAAAAGACAAGTCTAGTAAACAGTTGTGAATCCAACTTAAAATCCTATCTCCAAGGAACAACAACATCAGAATCATATTCAGAAGAAAAGATCCGATGCAGGTCACTTTTGCAGAAACACATGCGACTTTGCTATCTTCTACAAAAGGTAAAGTCAAGGAAGAATCAACCGAAGAAGATTCTATAGAACCAAGTCTCGAGGGTTTATAATCAGTAAGATCAACCTTAGAAGGAGAGAAAAAATCAACAAGGGATATAGATTTTGCAGGAACAAAATCAATATCACAGTAGTTGAAAAATTCATAAGAAAAATAAAACTCATCAGGATCACTGACTTGCTGATCAAAGGGAGAGTTCAAAGACTCAACAAGACCAATAGAAGGAGATCGATCAATAAAAAGATCAATCTTATTAAGAAAGTTAGGGTTAGACTTAGTCACAACTGAACCAACATCCAAAAGAAGGTCAGACTGTATCAAAGACTCTAGGAAGACTTCATCCAAAGGAAGGAGATCATCCGAGATAGGAAACATGTCGAAACTTTCAAATGGATTGACAGAGTGTATATTAGGCCCCACAGTCTGTATAGGATGACTCACCTGGTCAACTGCTGGGACCAATTCCCGAGAAGGTAAGCATGAAAATAGAGGCTGCTTCTCAGTAGCAATTGAACGCAAAGGACATGAGGCCACATAGCTCACATGTGGTGGGGTAGTGTCTATAGAAACACTGGGAATCAATAAAGGAAAGACCTGGTCTCTAGTTGGGTAAGGAGATGGATCAAGAAAATCCAACATATCAATGGTGACAATTTCTTCACCAAGATTAAAGTACATCACACGAAAGAATGTTGACACCACAACTTGCATGGCATAGATATAATCATGTCCAAGGAGCATATTGAAGTCCAAGGGGTATTCTATCACCATGAAGTCAAATAAGACGGTCTTCCCACCCAAAGTAACAAGTGTTTGAGAAAGAATTCCCAAGGCTATTCTAGTTCTTCTATCAAATTCCAGTAACTAACTAGAGGTCAACACAAGGCTGGTAGATCCCATGCCTCGCCAAGCACGAGCAGACAAGATACTAACTGAGGATCCTTCATCAACAATACAACGAGCAATCGTGTATGATTCAAATTTGACCTTTATCTATAAAGGTTCATTACAAGGAAGGTGCGGCTCAACTAGGCTATCCCAATCAAAGGAAGCAATCCGAGAGCTTGGTGGGGGTTGATCCGAAGCGAGTTTAGTGCCCCCTTGTTCAGTAAGTTCTGAACTAGCAATGAAGAAAATATGACTAGTAGACACTTCACTCTCCAAAGGAAGAGTGGCGTTGATCGATACTGAAATTGATTCAATCACTTCATCAAAGTCATTCTCCGTAGGGAGAGTGGGATTGACCAAAAATGACATTGGTTCAATCACATCAGGATCACTCTCTAGAAGAAGAGTGGAATCGACCAAATTTGAGATTGGTTCGACCGCTTGATCAACCAACGGTTGAGTAGGGTGTTGAGAAACTATAGGTTGTTCAAAAATTGGATGACCATGAAACCAAACTCTTTTTACCTCTTCAATAGAAGGGCATTTATAAGTAAGGTGGTCTCCCTCACAAAGCTTACAAGGAAACTTGGGCTTGTGTTTTGAACGGGTAGTCTTTTCAACAGTGTCAACATGACTCGCAGTGACTGATGAATTGTATTCAGCATGAACTACAGAGGCTGAGAGACTACCCCAAGCATGGCTTGCAAAGGCTGAGAGACTGGGTCCAACATGACGTGTAGAGTTTGAACGGGTTCCCCCTTGCTTATGTGACTTCTTCCTATTCCTCCTTCTTTTACTCCTTTTAGATTGTCGGTTACTAGTATCAGTACTTTCACCGCATGAGCTAGAACGAGTAGGAGAATCAACTATAGGTGAAGGGGAAGCAATGTTTTGATGCCCTTGAAATAAGGAGCTTACTTGAGAAGAATCAGGAGCATTCAAGGCAATTGGAGTGGAAAACAACTATTGGGGCACGCACCCTAACGGTCCTTAAGGTGGGTAACTCCGTGGGGTTATGGGAGTTTATAAGCAGAGTTACGAATCAAAATAGTCTTAGGGGTGTCGGGGTTGAGTCAAAGTCCTCTTTTTGTAATAAACCCATGGTTTAAGTACAGGGTTTAGGGTTCAGGGTGTCCATGGTTTAAGCCCATGGTTTTGTAATAAGTGCACTATAAATAAGCACTCTTGTAAAGAAGTCAGGTTAGGCTTTTTAATGTAAGATGAATTGATGCGAAGCTAAGGCTATTTTGTAAGAGAAGGTTAAGTCCCAGCTGTGTCCATGGATGACCTCTGCAGCTGTGTGCGTAGAGGGTTTTGGGTGATAAAGGAAATCTGCAGCTGTGTGCGCAGAGGCCTGCAGTTGTGTGCGTGACTTTGAGGAATTGAAGGGATCTACAGCTGAGTGCGCAGATCATAACTGTGGTTTTTGTAAAGAGTTGAATAAAACACAGTTATGTGGACGTAGCCCCTACACTGGGGGTGAACCACATTATATCTTTTGTTATGGTTCTTTGTGTTGTTTTTGTTATGTTCTTTCATGCATTGATAAATATATAACTGATAAGTAAGATCACTGCTAAATACTAACTTCGCTGGAATTCCCAGTAAAGGGTTAAGCAAGGCACTATTTGTTTATCTAACCACGAAGCTAAATAAGTAACTATTAAAGCTCTGCATTGTATGATTATAAGTGTTAGAAACTAAAGGTACAGTAATATCCCTCTTCTGCTTGTAGAAACTTGATTCTGCGGCACCCCATAGTTGTTTCGGGTGAGACTGCAACCTGCTCGTAGGTTGTTGCCGAAAGGGCCAACACTGTGGGTCTTTTGTTGGTGTGAATTTAATGGTATAAAGCCTGGGGAGGCACACTCTGGCGCAGTAGGAGGTCATTACGCAGGAAAAGATACAGCATAGAAGATTCTGATAGCTGGATTGTGGTGGCCCACAATTCTTAAGGATGCAAGAGAATATTTCCACAACTGCAACATTTGTCAGAGGACAGGAAAACCATCCAGGAGGGATGAGATGCCTCTAGTTCCGCATGTAACTTTACAACCATTTGATAAATGGGCTATTGATTTTGTTGGACCTATCAATCCCCCTGCAAATAAATCCGGAGCAAGATACATTATTACAACAACTCACTACATTACTCATTGGGCTGAAGCTCAACCAGTCAAGACATGTAGTGCTACTACAGCCGCAAAGTTTATCTTCGATAACATCTTGTCAAGATTTGGGTGTCCTAGAATTCTTATGAGCGACCAAGTATCACATTTCTTAAATAAGACTATTGAAGTATTGACTGAAGAATTTCAAGTATATCATCAGAAGAGTACTGCCTATCATCCTCAAGCAAATGGAACTGTCGAAGCCTTTAACAAGATCCTTGAACACGCTCTGACAAAGGTTTGCAATGCTAACAGAAATGATTGGGACCTTAGAATTCCAGCAGTACTATGGGCTTATAGAACCACCTGCAAGAAGTTGACAGGCCATACACCTTTTAGGTTGGTTTATGGACAAGAAGCAGTCATTCCCATGGAGTACATTGTCCCTAGCCTCAGAATATCTGCTTTTACAGAGATGGATGACGCAGATATGATGAAAGAAAGGATGGCAAAGATACTATAACTTGAAGAGGACAGATTCATTGCAGGGTTCCAGCAGCAAGTACAGAAAGCTAGAGAAAAAGCATGGCATGATAGACACATCAAGAAGAAGCAGTTCCAGCAGGGTGATCTTGTGCTCTTATATGACAGCAAATTCATGAAATTCCTAGGTAAGTTCAAGACACATTGGAAAGGACCATACATAGTGCAGAAAGTTACTGATGGTGGCGCAATCCAGTTAGCTAAATTGAATGGAGAAATTTTACCTTCCATGGTGAATGGAAGTAGGTTAAAGAAGTACAGGGACAAACCAGGACCCCTTGATCCTTAGTAACAGCATGAAGGACAGTCTAAGTACCAAGAACAGTTGGAATTGGATACTAGACTATAATGAAGTTGTTCTCAAAGCTACGAAGTGTTGAAGACTGTCAAAGTCTGAAGGTTGAAGTTTGGTTGCCGTATAGGTCAGGATGGTTCAAAGGTGCATATTGTGTCGAAGGTACTTATCAAGGAAAAGTTGAAGTTAGTGGTTATGTCGAAGATCAAAGGTGTGTCGTAGCCTAAAATGTGACGGATGGGACAAACTAGACTTGGCGGTGTCGGCATGAGAACTGCCCTAACTACCTGCAATGATGAGATTTTGGGAAAATCTGGTGCTGTGTGGACAGGATTTCTACCACTCCATCAGATTCAGTGTCATTAATGCACCATGATGACAGATTCTATTGCGGGATTCTATAAGAAGCTACACCGGCTTGTGACTCCTGCATTGTGCATTTATTTGAGTTTCTTTAGTTAGAACTATGTCGAATGATCGTGAAGTCCAGGAGTTATTACGAGTGGTCAGGGAGAGAGCTCTACTGAACCTTCTGAGCAATCCACCCGTGCAGCCATGTTCGACCAAGGCACAAAGAAAGGCAGAAGTTCGCTCTAAGAGGAAGGAAGAAATGCAGAATTGCGCTCTAAGCCGCACGAAGAAAAGCACCGGTCTTCATAGGAAAACTCTGAAACATCCCAAGATGTATCCTCCTGGTTTGGCAGAACCGAGGCGGTTGTTTGTCTTATGCACCTTGACACACAATTCTGGGGACCCTAATATGTGGATGGTCAAATGTTCGGCAAGCAGATCGAAGGATGGGGTCGCTGATAGATCCAGAAGGCCTTAACCAGCATAAATATTACGAAGGAAAGGAACAAGCAGCTGACAACCACATGTATGGCTTCAGCAAGCAGTGCACTATGTTTCGCCAACAAGATTCTACCACCAGAAAAGCAGATGAGTGTCCCGGGACGGGACACTGGTGAGTCTTAGGGGCCTGTTGGGGCACGCACCCTAACGGTCCTTAAGGTAGGTAACTCCATGGGGTTATGGGAGTTTGTAAGCGGAGTTACAACTCAAAATAGTCTTAAGGGTGTCGGGGTTGAGTCAAAGTCCTCTTTTTATAATAAACCCATGGTTTAATTCCAGGTTTTAGGGTTCGGGGTGTCCATGGTTTAAGCCCATGGTTTTGTAATAAGTGCACTATAAATAAGCACTCTTGTAAAGAAGTCAGGTTGGGATTTTTGATGTAAGATGAATTGATGTGAAGCTAAGGCTATTTTGTAAGAGAAGGTTAAGTCCTAGCTATGTGCGTGGATGAGCTCTGCAGCTGTGTGCGCAGAGGTTTTTGGGTGATAAAGGAAATCTGTAGCTGTGTGCACAAAGGCCTGCAGTTGTGTGCGCGGCTTTGAGGACTTGAAGGGATTTGCAGCTGAGTGCGCAGATCAGAACTGTGGTTTTTGTAAAGAGTTGAATAAAACACAGTTCTGTGGACATATCCCCTACACTGGGGGTGAACCACGTTATATCTTGTGTTGCGGTTCTTTGTGTTGTTTCTATTATGTTCTTTCATGCATTGATAAATATATAACTGATAAGTAAGATCACTGCTAAATACTAACTTCGTTGGAATTCCCAGTAAAGGGTTAAGCAAGGCACTGTTTGTTTATCTAATCGTGAAGCTAAATAAGTAACTATTAAAGCTCTGCATTGTATGATTATAAGTGTTAGAAACTAAAGGTACAGTAATATCCCTCTTCTGCTTCCAGAAACCTGATTCTGCGGCACCCCATAGCCATTTCGGGTGAGACTGCAACCTGCTCGCAGGTTGTTGCCGAAAGGGAAAACACTGTGGGTCTTTTCTTGGTGTGAAGTTAATGGTATAAATCCTGGGTCTTCCCTATAGCCCAAAAACAACCACGTCGGTATCCCTAGTGTGAATCTAGGTAGATTCAGGGTGGCCATCAAAGGAACACCAACATTCCCCGTGAGAGGAATAGTACAAGGATTTCCCAGCATGGGGATCTCTTGGTTGGTGTTCAAATGGTTGTTAGACATAATTTCAAACAAGGATATAAAATCTAAGGTTGACCGGCAACCAAAATTACAAAGCATACACCTAAAGGCACACTAAGTACAGACAAACCACACAACACTAAAAAATTCCTAAAGCCAAACAGACAAACAGGTATAAGATACGCTTTCCAAAAGAAATAAGATAGACAGTTACTTGGCGTTCCTATAGATGTTCTTAGGCACAAGCGGAGGAATCACCCACCGCCCTCCCACACCTTCTACTGGGGTTACCTTCCAAGCCTGTCCAAGGTCAACCAGAAATAGCCTTCTGGTGTACCTGTGTATGAACCCTAAATGTCAAAGAGACTAAAGGCTACCTTAACTATATTGACAGTCTGGGGGGACAGTTGCAAGCCTAGTTCATACTCATGGAAAGGGTAGCAAAGCCTGAAACCCTGTCTAAGACAGAATCCCCAGATGCGTAAAAACCCTGGTTTACATTTCAACAAGGAATCGGAGGGTTATCTCCTCAATCCAAGCCTCCACGTGGCCTTGTGATTAACTCCTATTTGAGAGGAGCTTCCCAGATACAATCAACATAGAAAATGGTTTACCTAGTGATTGGACAACTACGTCTGAGATTTAAATACTTGTGGAGTGTTAAAACTCCCTAGTCCACAAGTCTAGCCTAATCTAGTTGGTGTATGACCCTATAAAATAAAACTTGCTAATAATTTTTAAATTATATCATTTATTTTAAGGGTTGTTTTTGGTCAGAGGGTAAATGGCGAGAAACTTATGTGGTGTCTTGACTCAAAGTTGAAACAAAATGACTACACAAAGAGAATTGAAATGCAAAAAGCAAAAACTATTCTCTTTCTTTTTCAAATAGAAACTTGAAAACCACAAAAGAACAAATTATTTTTTCTTTTTTCAAAAACAATGATATGCCATGCAATCTAGAATAAAAAACTAATCTACATGCATATAAAGCAAACACGTGTTTTTCTTTTTCTTTTATAAATGCAAAAGAAAACTAAGACTATTTTTTTTAATTTTTAAGATTGTATTCAAAAACTGAAAACAAAACTACTATATGCAAATCAAATGCAAAAGCTTCTAATGTTTTCTTTTAATTTTTCAAAATGCTCAAAGACTACTATGCACCTAAAATGCACTAAACTTGAGTATACTTGGACCAAATCAACTATATAAAGCAAGCAAATTGAAGTAAACAGATTAATAATACCAAAAATCAACCAACAAGGGAAGACTTGGAACCCTAGCTTGGGCAGACACAATGACAAGAAATCACCGAAATCACACAAAGGCAAGTGGCAAACCAAATACTATCTAAAAATAGAATGAGATACACAGTGTATAGAACCCTGATCACTGATTCAGATAACCTGCACTTGAACCTATAACCCAAACAGGCAAACCTACTTCAAAATGCAAACAGAAAGACAATCCAAACAAAAGAAACTAAACGGCTTTACAGGAAAGCACAAGGTGTGGCCAACAAGGTCATCAGAATAACAACACAGTGTTTATAAGGAGGGCTATCTAACAAACATGAATCACAAAAGGACAGGGACAAGCAAACCCTAGCCCAAAAATCCCTATTCCAAGGCTTGTACGCGACTGTGTAAAAGGGAAACTCCCGTACTGTACGTGACTGTCCTAGAATGCAACCCGTGTATGCAGGCCTCTGTACGCGACTGTGTATGAGAGAAACCTTCTTATAGGTACAAAATTTTCTCAAAAATAAGGAAAATCCACAAGGCCTTCAAACACTATGGTAAGCATGAATGAGGATAAAATACCACACACAAACTCAAGGCAAATAATGGTCTGCGAAACCAGAGATTTTGGGTTCGATCCCCAGCAGAGTCACCAGTTCTGTTGTACAGGAATAAACACCTTATAAACGAAGGTCTGGGGTTACCAACATACTCTTAAAACTTGTAGGAAATCAACTTTAAAGTACAGAAAGGAAACAAGAAGATAGGATAGACTCACCCGATTCATGACGGTTGATCCTAGCTTTGTCTTCATCCGCTCTGCTTCTCCTCCAAAGATTTCAGGGATGTTTCTCCTTCACCTGTAAAGAGCAAATCCTCCAAGTGCAAGATTATACATGTATATAGGATAGGTTATATAAACAGTATATAGAGTGCTTAATCATAAACATTCATCAAACCATAATACCTGAAAGACATTCAAAACACATTTGGAATAAGGATTCTCTTTATTAACAATAGTGAATGAGTTAAGGTTACAACCCAACACATGAAACAAGGACTCCTCTGCAACCAAAGGATTCTGAGTTTTGCTGCTCCAAATACTTCTGAATAGATACCACCAGCATAACTTTTCTCTCCAAGTATCATTGATTAATACCCTCCCAAAGGCCTTTATTTATACTTAGTGAAATAAGGCAATTTCGAGGGTTGAGGACGCTGAGACAGTTAATATGGTTATAGTTAAGGGCTTAAAAAATCTCAAATAATCACGATTTATTATTTTTAATGTCAAAGGAAAGCGTACGCGAGTATTGATACTGGAAACTTGCGTATGATACACCAGTTGCTCTAAGGGAAACCCGCTTATAGATCTGTACGCGGGTTGCAATGAAAAATACTTGTGTACAATACGCAACATGTTGTAGTAAAAGCAACGTATGTACATGGGTTGCATATAGGAAAAGGCGCATACATCAATTGACATATTAAAAGGTAAAAATGGAAAGATGGATGGATAATGAATGTATTTCATAACATGCCCAGCTATAGTGTTTTAGGCAACCTTCAATCCATAAGTGTCCTTTTGTGCGTCAACATAGGAAAGGTCGGCACTCAGATGGAAAAGTGCCATTTGGGTTGATAACAGTTATGCTGTTGGATTGACCACTTTGCCCAAGCCATTAGAGAGCATAGAGAGCAAATTTGGAGCTTATCGGGATGAATTGTTTGTTTCGTGAAGATGCTTGTTGACACTAAGGCAATGGTTGTAAGCTTCTCCATACATCTTTAATACAAAGCTGATTTCCGTCCCACATTACTGTTGTTTTGATTTCACATGTACATGTTGTTAGATTCCTTAGTCACTAACATGGATAAGTAGATGATTTTCTGGTAGCTTTGATGTGTTTGCATGTTTGATCTATTTGCAGGTACACAGGTTCACTATCGAAGCAGCATCCCAGGTGTCTACAGAATCTAGGGAAGGTCTTCATCCTTTGTCATTCACTCATTTGTTTTGGATCTAAACCATTCAGACCAGAGGAACAACTTTTATTCGCAGAAGGTGAAATATTCCTAGTTACAAATCTGGTGAATCCACTAGGGATTGATACATATATCAGTTGATCTGATCTTCCTCAATTCTTGAACTCTTGTCTGAATCCAGGATCCATCTCCAATTCTCTTCATTCAGATCCGCTATCTAACTCAGTGAATTTTGGTTTGAAACTTTCGAATATGTTTAGATTTGAAGTATTTTAACTTTTTATGCTCTTTTTTACCATCAATCCATCAATTTTTGCCTTGATCTGATCTTTTTTTAACTTGATCTATCATTCTCCTTTGTGTTCTGGATCTATACAGGGAACCTCTCTTATGTTGTTGGCAAGAAGCGGTGCCACCACCTGAAACCTATTAGCAGTATGCAGTGCCACCGCCTGAGTCCTGTTATCCAGAAGCGGTGCTCGTCCAAAATCGCTCTGTCAAGACCCTTCTAGCACGATGCCAGGTAGGCCTTATTCCAAGACTACTTTTTTCTCATTTTTACAAAAAAATTGAGTTGATTTTCTTTCAGCCCTGCATTGTTAGGATTGTGTGTTAGAATCTAATGCTTATGGTTTGAAATTCTATGGTAAAAGATCGGTTTGATTGAAGAATTCAAAATCTAGATTAGGCTTGTTGATTGTCCATTCTCTTCCGTGCTTGTTGGTTTTGTTTGTGAAAGGATTTCTTTTTTAAAAGCTTAGGTGTTAGCGAGCTCTCTTTCCATTTCTGTTATATAGACCGAAAGAAAAACATTTAATTAGCATCTTGATTTCATTTTTTGTTTCCATAGAAGACTTATTTTTTCTTGTTTAAAAAGAAATTTTTTTACTGATATTAGGTCATTATTGTTAGAATATAATCCGTCAGGATTATTGTAAATAAATAATCAAATAGGAATTTGAATAGTTGCCCGGGAAGGTGAAAAGGCTAGTTCTCAATCGCCTCATTGTAATCTATAAATTAATGTTTTAGTCGTGAATAGAATATTGAATCGGGAGTTATTACCAACAAGTGGTATCAGAGCAGGGCTGTCTGCCATAACTCCTGGCTGCCATTCTGCTTGCCAGTCCATTGCCAGACTGCTCCATCAGTCTGCTAGTGGAGTCACATGCAATGTATGCGTTACTCCATATGCCTGTGTTTATTCTCTGCAAATTGTTTTTGAATTACCTAACCCTAATTTCTCAGGTGAATGAATCGCCCTCCTCCTTTTGCATGTTGAGTTTGAGGCTGCGTTAAGATTGCAGTAAGACTGCGTTGAGAAAAAATACCAGCGTTATGAAGACTGAGATATCAGACTGAAAATAAAGTCTGTGTGAAATAATAATTTGTTGTGAGAGCTGCGACCCATGTTTTGAAGCTCTAAAACGTCCACGCCTAGTTATCTATGTGAATTTTGTATCTATCTGATATATTTGATATAAACCATCACGGAAGATTGTCTAGGTCACTATTTCTTTGTTGGCCGGCCTGTCATTGTTGCTTCAGCGTTATTCCTTGCTTCCATGGACTGCATATTCATATTATTCAACATCTCAGAATTCAAAGTATAACCACTACTTCCAGTAGTTTGTTCACATTACCCTCTGTGAATTTGACTTATCTGTGTTATATCTATGATATCTCACCACTGCGTTTATGCTGAGACTACAGCCTTGCTGAAGACTGCGTTAAACCCTAGATTTTTGCGTGGAGACTGTGTGGAGAAACCATCCTGCGTGGAGACCAACGTATGGTTACTGCGTGTATCTTGGTGTGAAGACCAGCGTATGGTTACTGCGTGTATCTTGGTGTGAAGACTAGCGTGGATAATGCTGGTATATTAAATACTGAAGCGTTGAAGACTGAATGGTGAACCCGACGTGAAAGCTGTGCGTTGAAGAATGGTGCTTGCGTTGAGGCCAGGGTGGAAACCCTAATTTTTGAGGGTGCGTGGAGCTGCGTATTGAAGATATTCTAAAGGATACGATGTGAAGACTATAAGACTGCTGCGTGATATCTCTGCTGCGCCATAACCTGCTCATGGAGAGAGACTGCGATGTCCCTTTGAGAACTGCCTGAATGTGACCGTTGGAAAACCTAAGTTTTCCCTAGTTTTGTGCGTGGAGACTTGAAGACTGTTCTAATAAATAAATGGCATGGGAAATGTATGATTATTCACAATTGCGCCCTCGTCATGATCCAGCTCGTCCAGCCTGAAGATTGGCTGCATGATATGTGACCACTTGATGTTGGATATTACTGTCTTGATGTTGTGAATCCTTTACCGATGAAGATTCATTCCACTAAGTGGAGCTGCGACCTGCTACACTGTGCGTTGGCTGCCTGAAAATCGTGAGGTATTGTGGCTGCTCTTGGATGTGAAGCTTGCTGTCTGCATGGAGCTGTCTACGTGAAGGCCCATTGAATGCTGGAGAAGATTATTGCTGCGACTGATCGTTAGAGACTGCATATACCTCTCTTCATCGTAGAATAAGGCGGTGATGTCTTCAAGTTCTTCTTCTACAGGTCTTCTGACTGTAAAGGCGTTTTCACGATTTCTAGGACTAATCTGAACATTTGGATCATTGGCACGAATCTTGGCCAGGCACTTTCCAATTAATATGTTGCTTATATTTATAGAACCAACATATTAACTTGCACGAGGAATTTGACACTTACGATCCCAAGGCACATTGGTTTTTGATGCTGCTGTTCCTTAAGAAGAGGTCGAAAATCATAGAAATTGTTGCAGCACGTGATATTGTTTTTGCTTGACCTAATCTGGTGTTTGTGCAGAGAGGCCAAAAATAAATAAATAAATAAATAAAAAAGATATGTTACCTGAATATAAGCCCAGATGAAGCGATACGCAGCCTCTTTTACAATAAGAATAATGATTCTCTTATCACAATGTCAATATATGCATCTTGTATGAGTTCATGCTTTGTCATTGTTGAGGTCTCACTGCTGCTGAAGACTGCGTTGTATGCTGAAGACTGCCTTGAAGACTGTGTTTT